>NJDD01004918.1:61848-71930 GCA_002245505.1 Calephelis nemesis | reverse complement strand
AACCAGGGGTGCCAAAAGTTATGTATTGACCTTGAAATTTTATTTTTCCATTTTCTGAAAAACCAAACCTGACCAAATTCGGAAATGTACTGACCATTTATGACCAATTACTGACCAATTATTTAGAAGAAAATAAATGTCAAAATTCCAACTTATGGGTGCCAGCATCCAGGAACCAAATTAGAAACACCAGGGGGGGATTGGTCTCCACCACTAATGCAGTTGGTACCCCCCTGGGGACTAATACTTTGAATTCGCGGCTCCATTATAATATGAGGGGGGGAGAGTGGGCATCCGGGACTCTCACCAACCAGGCGAAACGCAGCAGCAACGCCGCTACTTCACGCCGGTCTTAAGTGAGAGAGGTACGTCCCCGGACATGCCAGCCCATTAAGCCGCAGCCATACAGGCAAACAGCATGGCACTACCACTCGGAAAGGTGACTGATTGCACTAGTGGAACAATTCAAAAACCCCAAGTTTTTGGATCGTCCCACCAGTGGGCGATGGGGTCGTCACGTCCCTACGCCTGTAAATTAAATAAACACACAAAATAAAATAAATATAATAAATTTAATAAACACCCAGGCCCGTAAATGCAGACATCTAAATGTTCATCACACAAATGCCTGCCCCCGTCGGGAATCGAACCCGAGCCTCGCGGTTGGTCGATGTAGTTAGGCGAGTACGCTAGCCACTCGACCAATGAGGCGGTCAAAACATTAAAGCAAATGTAAGTGGCAAGGTAAGAATGGTAAGTGGTGGACAAAGCAGTGGTACGAATTCGGGCGAGTTCTTAAGAAGACTACTACCATCGTGCCGTTTTACCTGCTGGTTCGGGTCTCCAGTATGGTATAGACATCTGCCTATCTTCTAGGCAGCTAGTAAGAAGCAAGCAAAGGTCAACTGGATTATTACCAACAAGACCACTGGTGATAGAGTGCCGTGCTGCAACTTGTACGGAGAGGGATCCACCGCCTAATCTATTTCTGCCGCCATAATGAAAGTTTCATGTTCTGGTCCGGAGGGTAGCGTAGCCGGTGGACATGGATTATTGGCGTAACATTCCAGCCACAGGACAATGATGCACATATCTCTCTTGCCAACAGGAGAGCCGTAACCTTTTTCGCCGTCTAACAAAAAAAGCCTAGCTATAGTAGCTAGTATAAAAGTCCAATATATAAACATTTAAATTAGGTAACCTCCTCGCCTATGTGGTCTAGCGGTTCAGTTGTTGGACTTGACTGCATGAGGTCCTGGGTTCGAATCCCGGGTCGGGCAACAAAAAGAAAAATGGGTTTTTCCAATTTTCTAATAAAAAAAAATTTGCTCGGGATAGGATAAGTGCCCGGTTGACGATAGGCTTGCCACCTATCACATTGTGGGACTTAGTATCTTCGGCTAGTCGTGGGTGCCCTGGTTGTGCCTCTGCCTACCTCTTCGGGGATATGGGCGTGAAGATATTTTTTTTTAATTAGGTAACATATGTTCCACTTATTTTGGTCGAGTAGGACTAAAGGAGACATTTTCGATCAATTCCAAAAGAAAAATACTAATATTTAGGTAACGACACGGTAGTAAAATCGCGGGCGATGATTAGTACAAGCAAGCAATTACATACACAAAATAATAAAATTATGAAAATATATGAATATTAATGAGGGTAAAATTACTGCAAAAATTATTATAATTTAATAATAAATCTTGTTAGAATGTGTTACTTGTAGCGAGCAAAAAAAAATTGTAAAATAAAAGTTAGGTAATTAAATAACATTAAATAATTAAATCAAGTTTTAAAATAATCTTGCTAATTACATCTGTTTAATTCTAGGAATATAACAATCTATACGCGGTAAAATAAAAATAAAACCGACTTCAATTATTTCATTACCACGTCGCGATTTTTTAAATTATTTTTAACTCCCGACGCAAAACGAGGTGTGTACAATTTATTTTTATTTATTTTTTTACGTTTACTGTCTTTGGCTTCGTAGTTCTTTAGTGGATGGACAGATTTGTTCATGGAGATGGTTCTGGGGGGGTTACTTTCCCTATTATTACTTTATTCTTTGGGGGTGACTATAAGCTTTTAAAGCAGTATTATTACAACTACCATAAAGTTCAATAAAGTTGCTTGTAAATGCGAACATTTATCAAAATGGAAATACTTAATACTGCATATTAAGCCTTCATGGTATGAGCTATCATTTATGGAGAGTTTTTTTACGATATTGGAAGGCAAACAAGCAGACCGATTTCCTGATGGTAAGAAATTCCCACCGCCTAGATAGTAGGCCAAAGGTGGGAATGGAAGGAGGTTATTGAAAATTTATAACGTTGTGTAAGAAACTCAACATTTACTAGAGAATTATCTATTGGTCAAATTTCTACTATCAAAGTAACGACTTTCTAACAGAATTTTTGTGCTCGACATAAACTAGCTACAAGAGGACCGCCATCTCTCAGAAGAGACATCTTAGTCAAAAGTGAACAGCATTAGTGCACTTGGGAAGGCAATTTTTGGCAGATTTGTTTGATAGGTAGTAAGAAAGACACGGCGCTGTTCCTATAATCAACTACGTAAGAGGCAAAGGTTAAATACGAGTATGTCTTTACCAAGTACCAACAAAATCACTGGTGGTAAGAATGCTGTGCAGGAACTTCCCTGCTCCACCACAATGACAGCTGATGTTTCGGTGCATAGGCAGATAAAATAAGGTAAGGTAGTCGGCGGGTTCGCACAATATCCCTAATGCCAAAAGACAGCGCGAACAAATAACACTTAGACAAATAATGAATTTAATGTTTTTAAGGACCTCACATCGTCTACACTCTTTAATATATGATAATATAGCCAACTTGAGACTAGGAGGTTAAGCCTTTTGCTTGCCTAACGTACAGAAGCGAGCAGTTGAATTTTAAGATGTATTTTTCCACGTGTTGGTCCGGGCCCACTGAGTAGAACCAGAACAAACCATGTCTCTGTTAGGCAGCTCGTATAATTTTTGAAGTTATTTTTATTTCGTATCGCGGTTAACTTTCTCCTTCCCCAAGGTCTATATGTAGAATAAGCCTTTATTTTGCTAATTCCGCATAAGCAGTGCAGTGAGTTTTCCAAATTACAGAGAATGTGACAGGCATAACAAAAGTTCCTACTTCAACCGGGCAACACGAGACTTGTGTGTCGTTAAACGTACATCAAGTAGCTGTCAAATGACGTGTTTCATATTTGCTATTTCCAGTGACCAACGGAAATACAGTAGAGATAGCAAACACAAATGACGTCATTTGATGTACACTTTTGCAGTTTGAGTTGGCAACTGAGATACATAATCAGCCCCCTGGTCGCGGTGGTGGGAACTTTAGGTAGGGTTGTTATATTGTTTTTGGAGCTCTTACTTTATTCGCGGCCGCGATGATGGGCGGTTGGAACATTAGTTAGGCTTGTCATATTCTTGGTCGTTTGGATGATTACTTGCCACAACAGTTACACTGCTTACGCGGAATTAGGAAAATAAAGGCTTATACTAAATCTGTTGTGCTGTCAACACCTGCGTTGGGCTAAACGTGCAAGTCTACCGGTTACCGTACTCTCCGGACCGAATCATGACACTGTCATTATGGCGGCAGGAATAGGTAGCCAAAACATGATTTGATGACAAACATATACAATTTCGTGTAAAATGAACACATAAAAATCAGAACTTTTATTTTAATATATCGATAAAATTATTTTATTTATAATTTCCTAACATAACAAAATTTTATTAATGATACCTAGTTAAAATAAATAACATATTTTAAATTATGTGTCTAAAAACATGTTGGTTCAATCCCTGGGTCGGGCAATAAAAGATGTGTACTTTTAATTTTTTAAATAAAAAATAACGATTATCGGGACTGATATGTCCGGTTGGCGATAGGCTTGCCACCTACACATTTTGGGACTTAGTGTCTTCGGCTAGTCGTGGGTGGCCTGACGCCTCTGCCTAAATCTTTAAAGATATAGGCGAGAAGATGCTTTTTGCATGTTTCTAAAGGTTGTCAATATCTATTTACCAGATCATAATTTTCAGTATTACCTATTTATAAGAATGTGTTAATTTTGTCCCGTTTAGTGATCTGTCCCGTATGAATTAATCTGTGTCGGTTCATATTTCTGGACGTGGAGAACCGCTTTTCACATATATCACATTTGTGTGGTTTCTCTCCTGTATGAATTAACTTATGTTGATTCAAATGAAAAGATTGTCTGAAACCTTTTTCACATATATCACATTTGAACGGTTTCTCTCCAGTATGAATCAATCTGTGTCGATAGAAATTAGACACAACAGTAAAGCGTTTCTCACATCTATCACATTGATAAGGTTTCTCTCCAGTATGAATTAACCTGTGCTGATGTAAAGTAGATGAATGACTGAAGCCCTTTTTACATACATCACATTTGTATGGTTTCTCTCCGGTATGTATCAATCTGTGCTGACGTAAACAAGCTAATTTATTGAAACCTTTAAAACAGATATCACATTTATAAGGTTTCTCATCATTATGTGTTAATTTGTGTTGACTTAAACTAGACGGTTTACTGAAACCTTTCTTACATATGTCACAATTGTATGGATGTCCTCCAGTATGTATTAACCTGTGTTGAAGCAAATTAGATGAACGAATGAAACCTTTCGTACATATCTCACATTTGTACGGTCTCTCCCCAGTATGAATCAACCTGTGTCGATGCAAATCAGTTGATTGATTGAAACTCTTTGTACATAAATCACATTTAAAAGGTTTTTCTCCTGTGTGAATTAATCTATGTCGACTGAAATTAGATGAATCAGTGAAACACTTATTACATATTTCACATTTGTATCGTTCCTCCCCTGTATGTATTGATTTATGTTTTCGCAAATAAACCGACTGACTGAAACTCTTTTCACACACATCACATTTGTAAGGTTTCTCCCCAATATGAATCCATCTATGTTGACGCAAGTGAGCTGACTGTCGAAAACTTTTATCGCATAGATCACATTTATAAGGCTTGTCTTTTGCATGAAAATATCTGTGACAGCGCATATATGCTAAATGTGTAAAACTCTTCCCACATATATCACATTCGTATGGCCTTTCTCCAGTATGAACTAATTTGTGTTTAACCAAGTAAGATAATTGTGTGAAACACTTTTGACATTCATCACATTTGAAAGATTTCCTTACTGTATCAGTTAATGGGTTCCGTAAATTGTATAAATGAGTAAAACACTTTCTCATGACATGGAGCTTCAAATATCCTTTGCTTTTAAATGTTTTTTCACACTTGTCACATATGAACGATCCTTTTTTCTTTAATTTCCTACTGGATTTATATTTGTGTTTTTTTATTTTGGATAAATTTGATTTTTTAAATATAATTTTTGGTTTTTTCATCGACAGCAACTTCTTTTGCAGCGACGCATCGTTTTTGACCTCCTTACGAAACGCCTTGAAACTATCGGGTTTCCCTGTAAATGAAATAAATTAAATTTTTTTATAATACAAAAATGAAAACTACCAAACAGACTTTTGGATATACTCTTAAAGATGCAAAAAGGTTAATAAAGCCTTGTAAACCAGCAACTGAGAAACAAAGTTTATGTGCTAAAATAAACTAACAAACTACCCCATTTATAGACAGTTATCAGGGCAAGCTAATGCAGAATTCTGCTAACTGAATAATTTCTCTAAAATCTAAAAGTGATAATCAGTATACAGCAGAGGCGGATTAATTGTCGAAAGCGCCGTAGGCAAAAAAATAATAATGGCGTCCTCGTAGCGGGCGTCTGTACCTACTAGCTATTAGTTTGTGACTTTAGATATTCAGAGAATCTTTAGATAGACTCCACTCAATTTCTTTGAAATTGAGTTGGTAATTTTTAGGGATAAGGCTGTTAGTTACTTGCGTTGTACTGTTTTTCATTCACATCTGCGCCTCTCATAGCCTCGCGCACTCGCAAGTGCCTAGTTTGCCTTAAGGATAATCCGGTACTGGTATACAGGGTATGTGTTTAAACAGTTGCACAATCAGGTTGTACATGTTACATAAAAAAACATAAAAAGCGGTTGTCTGTAAAGTCGGTTTTCCGACGATCGTTGAACGTGACAACGTCATAAGAACGGAGGCGGATTGTGCCTCTTTGTCGCTCGTTCCGCTCTCTCGCTTGCACTTCAAGTATTAAATGGCACGCCTCAGAGCGAGGTAACGCCGCCTGAGTCATGATTTTTGGTGCGTGCAGCCGGCACCATTGAATTATAAGACTGTCACGTCAAAAAAACCATTTTATTAAATTTTAATGTAAAAAGTTTTAATACAAAAAACTGATCAGATAAATACGCCCTTGCTGTGTGGTCATACAATTAAATAATATGAATTGAATGGCGCCACGTAAGCTTTTGACAATCATGCAGTCCATGTTTTTCCTACAGTTTTTCGTTTCGTTTTTAAGTCCCAGTGTTGGTAATGGCACCACAGTTGAGTAAACATATTAAGTCTGATCCACAGTTGATGGTAACTTGATAAATATTTGACAGCAGATGCTATGCTTGGTTTGCAGTTGAATAGAATCACAATTTTTTGAAACTGTGGACTCAACATCATTACATGCATTATTTTTACATTCATTTATCTTCAGTAGCTCTAATACTAACACTTACCACTCTCAAGATCAGGTTTGATATATTCATAAACAAAATTATCTTCATCGTCAGTAGTATTCTCTATTTTCAATTCTATTTTGTTACAGGGGTCTACTGACACCTCTATTGAATCTAAAATTAATTACACATTATAAGAAAATGTTGGTTTGTTATACCTATACAAAAATATAAATGATATAGTAAATGAGAATATTTGTTGATTAATGTTGCTTCATTCAGCTTCTTCTACTGCATTAATCATGGGGGAATGCTTTGCTTTGGCTTGATACTAGATGCTGCATTTTGTCTTTGGACATAGCAACAGAGCTGAAGTTTCCTGCTTACCATCTTTATACAAGGTGATCCTCTACCAGCAATTTTGAAAACACATTTTACGTTGTACTACACCTTTATGGAACCAATTACCAGCAGTGGTATTTCCAAACAGACGTAGCTTAGGTAGTTTCAAGAAAAGAATGCACTCATTCCCAAGAGGTTGGGTAAGTTTGGTAAAGTTGGCAATGCATCTGTGATATTTCTGGTATGTCTGTGGGTGGTGGTGATCGCTTACCATCAGGACCTACTTGCTTCCTCTATTTTAAAAAAAATTAAGATATTTTAAAAAATAATTTGTGTCCCGTTAATAAATTCAGTAACACTAAACTGTATTTCATAAAATTTTGTATTCTGTTGGTTCATATTTTTGGTACCTTATACCTATTAAACAAAAAAATTAATAGGATTCATAATGTTTGACAGTTGGGTTCAAATTGAAATCTAGTGTTTAGATAGAAGTAACTATGGTTGATGAAAGATAGTGAATTTTGATAAGTTGAGACCGAGCTAAATGCCAGCTATAAGATTGTTAAATTTTTATTACTACCATTAGCAATAGGATTATCCGAAAAAGTTGCCAGATTCATATATTTGTTGAAGGTCTGTTCACACTCTACAACTTGCTTCTTAAATTCTGTAGCATCACGAAGCCTAAATATGCAGGAGTTACAGATAAGATCTCTGCTACTGTTTGTTTCATCCGACTTTAAAACAGAGATCTGAAACATAAAACATATACTTAGATACTACTACAGGAAAATTGAAAGGTTTTATTGCTTCCTGATATACTTTCAATGACTGCAATTTATAAGTAAGTGCAAAAGACAGCCTGTAAATAAAAAATAAACTTAGCTGTTTGAGTATTAGAAAAATAAACTAACAAGATCATCAAATATTGTCAATTGATTCATTTCAATAACATAGACACAATGAATTTTAGTAAGTAGTCTTTCATCTAAAAACATTTTTTTTGTTCACACAACTTTGACTACAGCAATGAACACAGTACAGTATTGAATCTACAAATTTCTGAATTAAGGTTCAGTATTCCATTTAAAAGGATAAAGGTGATAAATAATGATTAAAAAAAAATTGTGACCTCAGTTCAAATATTAATATAAGTGTACAATGCCGATATTGCCTGATAATGACTTAATTTTTACTTTTAGCCTAGTTGGTAGTTGCAATACATGAATAAATATGTCGCACATCCGCTCAAATAACGTCATAACCCGATAAAATGACAAATGACTTTAATAGTACCATTCTTATCAGAATATCACATACTTTATGCTCACAAAACGTCTTAGACGTAGTTCTATTATTTGTCCCTAGATGGCACTAGAGTCGTTATACTGTTTACCGAAAGTTGTGTCGCGGCGAACATAAACAGTGTCATGTTACGACTTGCGCGCGGTGGTCATACGTAGGTTGTTCGGTAAAAGTGAAGTGTATCGACTCAAGACAGTTTTTGTTACCGAGGTAAGTAAAATTTGTTTTCTTTTTCTGCAACTAAACTGAAGCTCGTCAAGTAATGCCAGTATATATGATTGAAGAAACGCAATAAAATTATTTGTTGCGCCCTAATATTGACTTATACAGAGTTATGACGGTGTATGTGATCAGGGAACGGAATACCCATATAAAAAGTTAACCGTTTGAAACGGTTAACCTACGTATCTGTTACTAATGAAAACGGTTAACAGAAATCGTGATAAACCCATCAGTATCGGTATTGCTTTATCCGGTTTCACATGTAATCAATTAAGGTTAACCGGAACCGTTTTAGTGCGGCTCAACTATATGGGTTAACAGTTCAAACTGTTAACCGAAATATAAAACTGTACAAATGGACTCAGTAGAAAGAGATAACAATAACAAAACCGATCGAGAAAACGAATGCGTGCGCTCCATTACTGTTTCGTTGTCGCTAGACTCGCTACCGTACCTACTATTGAGCGCGAGTGATTAAAATTACAAGTATTTACCCCGCTGCCTTGATTCAAGTTAGTGCCTGTTGACTGCTGAGTAATAGAACAGAACAACTACTTCGAAATGGTAGGTACGTACTTCATTATATTGGACGAGTAGCTAAGTACTTCATTAAAAGTTTTTACAAAAAGTTATAAAAGCTTGTCTTTTAAAGGTTTTTTTATTTATGTTTTATTAATTTATTAAGCTCATCATAATCACAAACAGGCTGACAACAGTAATGACAACGACCGTCCAGGATCACCATCGATTTTACAACCACGCAATCAGCAGAAGAGAAAGAACACAACATCTGATAACACCATCGGTACGTATATCTATAATATAAAGCATTACTAAGCGTGGTTACATATCATAAGAGCTAGGTAGGGTCGTTGCGTTGTGCCTGATCGTGTCCACTTAGTGGAGTTTGCAGGTTTGAGGTAAAATATAAAAATGTTTTGGATCTAGTTTTGAATTAACTAATATTGTAACCCAGCCGTAGTATAATAGTCTATTTTAGGATTAAGCTAAGTTTTAGCCAAAATGTCTAGTGATTATTTTTTAATAATTAAAATAATCGAAATATGGCGATTTGACCAGTTTGCGTCCACAAAATCCAAATCGCGTCCACCCATAGACCAGTTTGCGTCCACCAACTTATAAAGGGGTTAAGGGGAGATTTTATTAAGAAATTTGCAAGAAATATTGGGTTTCAACTATTACTGTATAAAATACATATGTTCACGCCTAATCCCTTGCTGGGTTGGCAGAGAAGAGTACCATTCTCACAACGTGAACGAACCAACGGAACATGCCCTTACTCATTATTGTACCAACAGTTTTTTAATCCCACTCTTTCTCGGATCTCACTGCTACGAATGATGCCAATCAAACTATCTACCACTTCTTTCATATGCTATTTTGGTTTCATTTCGTATTCAAATGTAGATAGGTACGCCTTTTTCTTTCCAATCAACATTTATTAGTTCATCACTTTTTGCATCTCAGATGATTTGGAGCCCAAAATTACACCATCGATTGTTTATGTCAGACAGGTCACCACTAGGTCATATAATTTTCTGTTTTTATTCAAAATAT
>NJDD01004918.1:14568-27804 GCA_002245505.1 Calephelis nemesis | reverse complement strand
CTAATTGTTAATTTAATTATTTACCTTCTATTTACACACTGTTTATTGTATTGTAAAAACAAACTATACAGGGTACCATTTAAAGGACCAGCCAAATTTTCAGAGAAAGTTGAGGATTGATAACACTTTTCTTTAATCAAGTAATAAAAAATGAAAAAACAATGCAATGTATAATTTTTATATGACACAAAATGCATGGACGGAGCGTAATTGCCTACTAAGGTTGGTGACATCATGACTCATACTTGGTACGATGTAGAGTGACAACAAGTGAAGTTTTACAATTAACAATTTTAAATGAGTGTTCATGTAAGTCAATATTATAATTTGGTAATTAATAACTACAATGCACTATCATTTTAGCCTTAGCTCTTTTATATTAAAATTTGGCCAGTCTTGAAAGTAACCCTGTATATATAAAAAAATATCAAGAGTTTAAAGGAGATACCAATCATAATGTACACAACACAAACAACGGGAATGATTAAGTGAAGCTGTGGTAACACAGGCTATAATTACACAAGGTGGTAATAAACCATTGATGTAAATAAGAAAATCAAATGCATACAGATATTAACTTTTTATTTAGAATTGTAGTGATGCATTTATATTGTTAAATGTTGTTACATAATGTCGTATTATTTTATAATAATTAATATTAAAAACTACACATTTAGTGATAACTGAAAGGTCATTTAATGTCTACTTAGATAAAGCAATTTGAGATTGCTTATATCGTTTGCAATTAAATAAGTACCTGGGAATAAATACATACACATATGCATACTTTAAAAAAGGCATTTCTTTTAACTTACCTTACAAAATTAATGAAATTCTCAACAGTATCAATCACAGTCACCGACATTTTTAAAAGGTTATTTAGATTTCACTTTTAAGTCAGGTAATTTTTTTTTTGCTAACAAACAAAAATCATAATAATTAACGGTTATGAAATATTGAAAAGCTTATTTTATTGCAAGATCTTCAACCAAGCGTCTAGAATCTACGTCTAGAATTCAGAAAACAAAATTCTAAAATTTCAATTTGAACTTGAAGTCTTTGACAGAAGTCAGAATCAGGGTTACCGTAGTGCTCTAATTGGTCTGTGGGGTTACCACTTGCCAGACGAACAACTTTATTTACGTTTTTATTTGTAAAATAAAATCATTATTTATTTGGATCGGACTGTTCCCTACAACGTCGTTAATAACGGCTGTCTCTGAACTGAAGCTCGACTTGGTGCTGCGTTTCAGTTACTGGATGATTTTGATGGAGCTGACAAGCCCGGACTTTGTAGGCATCGCGGACCGGGCGCACAAAAAATTTTCTTCGCTAAAACTCGCGGCGACGGTAAGGTGTATTGTCTTAGAGTTTGTGTTTGGCTAAGAAGAGAGGATCACGTGTTTGTCGAATAAATAACGATGAAGTTGTTAATTTAGAAAAAACGACATGCAAATATTTAAACGACAATCTTCATTAGCAAATTAAAGTAATAACTATAATACTAATAATAGTTTTGGAGCAATCGTGAAAGAAGACAGTCTTAGTTTTTTCGTAATTATTGAACTTCGTATTAATTATGAATAAAATTAGTTACTTTAGGTGGCATTAATTTAATTTTGTTTAGATTAAGTGCACAAGTGAAATATTAATAAAGAAATTAGTGTGTAGTGTCTTAAAATTGTTGCCGCCTAATCTCCCTAAATGAACTTGAGTAACGAGGCCACCGCATTACTCTAGACCATGGAAAACTAACTTTTAAAAAAACACAGTTAGTCATATCACTGAATTAAGTATGATAATCCAAGTACAATATAAATTTGTTTAACAGTTTTTAACTTAGTTACACATACTTGGCATATACTTAAACTTATGTAATTTTGAATGTAACCATTACATTACAATGAATAATAATAAAACAGGAACTGCTATTGGTGGCGATTCTGCTGAGCATCAACTAAAAACACAAGTAGGTATTAATAGGTTAGTGTTACCTTTTTCCAAAAAAAAATTATGTGTGTGTGTGTGTGTATTTGGGTACACACGTTAGAAGTGAAACTTGTTTATTACACAGTTTTTCGTGGAGCGTAACAGAAAAGAAGTTTCAATGAAAAAAAAATGCAAGGTATTGCGCTTTGCGATGTCATTTATTCATGTGTAGTTTGAAAACAAAAGTCAGTTGCCAAAAATATTGTGTGGGGTTTGGAGGTTAAAATTATGTTCTCTAATTTGAACTAATACAAGAGATTTAAGCTACTATTTATTGTAAGCCTAGGAAAACCTATTATTTATTTAAATATGACTGTTAAAAAGAATTTACGGAAGATGTGGCAGCATACCCAACAGGTCTTAGCCGGTTTAGAAAGGCTCAAAAAAGAACTTAAAAAAAGAAAGAAAAGAAAACAAAAGTCAGTTGCCAAAAATATTGTGCGGGGTTTGGAGGTTAAAATTATGTTCTGTAATTTGAACTAATACAAGAGATTTAAGTTACTATTTATTGTAAACCTAGGAAAAACCTACTATTTATTTAAATATGGCTACAGTTTCTACTGCTCCGGCACCAGGAATGCACCAAATCGATTTATCAAAATTAAATATTCAGCAGTTGGCTCAATTAAAACAACAGTTGGATCAAGTAAGTTAATGTTTTAATAATTTTACACTATTTTATGTTAACTTTATATAATCTAGTGATTTCTATTTCAGGAATTAAACGTATTTCAGGATTCCTTGCAAACACTAAAAATAGCTCAAGGAAAGTTTGTCGAATCAGGGGAGAGTGTAGAAAAGGTAACACCTGATACTAAAGGCAAAACCATTCTTGTACCTTTAACGGGCTCTATGTATGTTCCTGGAACAATAGCAGACACTGACAATGTTATAATTGATATTGGAACTGGATATTACGCTCAAAAAGTAAGTCCGTATTTAATTCCTTGTAATTTTTAGTCTTTTTTAAAATTAGCATTGTATTGCATTTAGGGTTCCCAACCCTCCCTGTTCTCCCAGCCTGGGAAACTGATAATATTGGCTAACCTCACAAGCTTCCAGGGCTCATTGACATCTCTGGTTATTTTCTAAAGTATAACTTACTATTATGAATTAACAAAATTAAATCCAGCGCATTCACAAACAATTGCAATTATTAGCAAAGTTTGATTTTGAAAATGAAATATTAGATCCTGTGTGTAAGCAACGTAAACACAAATGTGAAAATAAAAATTTACATAAGATTTTTCAAAACTCCACCACTGCCTCTGATATGTTAAAGGTTAGTTCTTTTAAGAGTTGGCTACCTTAAATGCAGTATTGTCAAACTATTATCAGCTACATGCATGTTTTTAGGAAATTATGAATAACCCATGTACAAAGCTGTTTTTGTTTGACAATATTTTAGCTAATATTAATAATAAACAAATAAGTGTCCCTGGACAAGTTACACAAATTGAATATAGCCCCTAAGTAAGCAAATTTTATGCTTGTGTCATGGGTGTAAGTCAATGATACTATTACATAGAAATAGTTAAATAGATACCAGAATAGTCTTTATTACACATCTAGACCCAAAAATGCAGACATCTAAATGTTCATCACACAAATGTCTGCCCTGAGCCTCGCGGTTAGTTGATGTAGTTAGTCCATGTATAATATTTATTTTTAACAATCACAGACACTTGAAAACAAACTGCATCAGTCTTTGTATTATTATGGTAATATCTTTTGAGGTAGAGAATTCTATTTCTTAGCTGTTTGGATAATAAAATAGAAAGAAAACTTTTTTGTTTGTGTGTTAGGAATATCAACCATTTATGGGTGATAACCTACTGCTTCCATTCCTTATCAAGAATTGGAGCCAGGAAATCTAATAAAGTAGTTCCGCTGCACATTCTCCAAAGAGCAAAACTGAAGACTAGCAACTCTGCAGTGGTGATCAAAGTGTCAACAATTTATTATATTATTTTAATAATACAATATTTTGATAGCACATTATACATAACTATGTACAAGTATATATTCTTTCTATAGGTTTTGGCATTCACATTAGTATTTTACTATTAGTCAAGTAGAAATTTGTATTAAATTTACCAAAATTGGGATACAATTAAAATTAGTCATAAGTCATAAGTCGTCAATAAGTCATGTCAGGGTCTTGGGTAAAGTGGTGGCTTTATTACTTTAGCTCATGTAGTGAGATTTGGCAGCTTTGTGGAAATACATGATACGCTAATTTCTTCATGATTATTTCATTTGTGCACGTTCACTGAACAAAATTGTACAAAATGCCACCAAAAGTGACTAATTTGACTCAAAATAAACACAAAATTCAATAATTATAAAAAAAACTTCTACCATCTTTTCTCTCCAAGGAGCCAAAACTCTATGTACAAGTTTAATTTTAAAACCTGTTTTTTAAATGTAATTCCTCCAAGTACCAATTATGGACAATATAAATATATATTTTTTAATGAATATTTCACTTTTCAGGATATAGAAGGAGCAAAAGATTATTTTAAAAGGAAAGTACAGTTTGTAGCAGAACAAATAGAGAAAATACAAATGATGGGTATAGAGAAATCTAAGGTTAGAGATGCTATTTGTATGATGATGGAAATGAAAGTCCAGGCACAGGCACAAGCTCAAAAAGCTTCTTCATAACATTGGTTTCTTTATGTAATGATCTGCTAGAAATCCCTTTGTTCGGTGGAGAATATGCATTTTAAGTAGAAGAAAAAAATTGCACAAGGATAATTTATATTTTTTATTCACTTCAAAGTGAGGGTTGAATAAGCTTTTATGTGCTTTCTACAGAAATGATGCCACCAACATTTCAAAATATAGGTCCACAAAATGTTTAAATAATAATAACAAAATTTAACATGTGTAAAAGTTTGTTTATAATTTTTTCTATGCTGGTAAATATAACCATGTTTTGATTAATAATATAATATATCACAATAATTAATGGTTTTGTTTATTATATTTTCACAATTTCAAAATATTTTCTCTTAGTAGCATTGATTAAAATAAGAAGTGTGAGATGGTTTCAGATGTATTGATATTTCATATCAACTTTGATCCCCTGTTTTAGTCCTCTGTGTGTTAATTTATAAAAAATAGCCTATGTTTAAATGTGGGTCTATAAAGTGTTGTCAATAAAGGTCCTACAATTTAACCTTGAAAGTGTAACAGTCATATTGTCAGATAAACTTTTGCATTTATATTTATCTTATTATCTAGTGAAGAGGGTAACCAAATAACAAGTAAGAACCAGCATTTACAGAAGCTTCTCTCAGAAGCCTTCTGATTTGGCCGTACCAAACTTGGTGAGTAAAACTTTATTGTCTTATTTAAATGGTCATTCTAGCCAAATCAATATTTTCGAATTTACACTATTTTCTCCTTCGTTAAAGGAAAGTATATTGACAGCGTCTGTCCGTTTTAATTCTGATTGATCAGAAAAGAATTAATAGAGAAATGCAAAAACGCTACTCGTGCGGGATATTTCCGCCTCGTTGGACGGCTACATCGACCAACCGCGAGGCTCGAGTTCGATTCCCGTCGGACAGGCATTTGTGTGATAAACATTTAGGTGTATCCATTTGCGGGTTTGGGTGGTAATTAAATTTATTCTGGTATCTGTTTAAGTAATGCATTTCTATGTATTAGTATCGTTAACTATCAGCCATAACACAAACATATAATTTTCTTACTTTGGGGTTTGATTCAATATGTGAAACTTGTCCAGGAATATTTATTTATTTATCTGTATCAATAATCTTGCTGCTCAAAGCACGATAGTGACATGTACCGACGCTATAACGATAGGTGTTTACCCACGACTTTGGCAGCGCAGAATACTTAGGTCGTCTTTGGTTACGTCCAACGTGATGTTAATACAAACTCATCCCCCGTTATAGTCAAATTTCATCAAAATCGATTAAGGGATTCAGTCGTGAAAGCGGTACAGACAGACGGATTGCGCATTTATAATATAATATATATAATTTATAAAAACATTAAAATTGGATAAGTGGCGGCTTTGCTTTGTTTGCTTGTAAAGGGTGTCCCAAAATTAACGCAAGATTTGAATTAAATAGAAAACACCGTTTTTAGTCTTTTGATAGTTATATTTTTATTGACTCATAAAGTAGGTACATAGGATAAGGTTATGTATGGAATAACACACCGGGCAAATGGCCTCCACGGCTTTGCATGCACATGCGCACTCTTTTTTTCGAAAATTTCCATGAGCATTCTGCATAAATGTGGCTGAATTTTGTTGATGCAGCGTTGAATCTCTTCCTTGAATGCACGGGTGGTTGTGGGCTTGTTGACATAGACTTGTGATTTCAAATAACCCCATAAAAATAAGTCTAATGGTGTTAAATCACACGATCTAGGGGGCCAATTTTGATCACCGAAACAAGAGAGTACACGACCTGAAATGTCTCATGCAGTAATTGAATTATTTCACGGGCTGTATGAAATGTGGCACCGTCTTGTTGAAACCACATATTGGAAACATCAATATCATCCAATTTTGGCAGAAAGAACTGTGTAATCATATCGCGATATCGAGCACCAGTAACAGTCACTGCTTGACCAGCACATTTTCAAAAAAATATGGCCTCCAGCCCAAAATCCACACCATACAGTCACGCGTTGTGGGTGCATTTGTTTTTCGACATCACTGTGGGTTCTCTGAACCCCAAATGCGGCAATTTTGGCGATTAACAAAGCCATCAAGATGAAAATGTGCTTCATCGCTTAGGATGATTTTGCTCGAAAAATCAGGGTCCATTTGTTGAAATATTCTTTAATATATATATTCTTTAATAATGAAGACACGTTGTTCTATCATGTAACGCTCCATTTTTAATAACCCTATACTATTAGCTGTCAAATTGCTTTTTTTTCAGGGTTGCCAACAGTTCATTGCACAAATAGCGGCAAATTCAAATCTTGCGATAATTTTGGGACACCCTTTCCATTACCTACCTCTACGGGGATACCGACGTAGGTCAGCCACGTGACAGCAAAACAGTAAGTAGAAACTTACTATTTTGCTGTCACGTAGCTGACCTACTCTCTGAACCTGAACATGACAGTGTCATGGCGGCACAAATAGTTTTTTTTTGAATGACTTATTTGTTGCTAACCGCGAGTTTTTTACAACTTCACCGGGCTTTGTGGGCCGAGCAGAGTGCTCAGCCCGAGACATCATTATTTAAATGGATTAGACTGTTACTTACAACGCCAGCAACAAGGGCTGTCTCCCGGGAGACCGAACCTCGAGTTTCTGCTGCGTTCTGGTTACTGGGTGGACTTGGAGGAGTAGTGGCGGCTCGTTGCTCGGCGTTAGGCGCCGAGCGCGGAGAGGTCTTCGTCGCCGAAATCGGCGTAAAATAGGTAAGCCAGTGGTTTCCTGCCTTCTCAAGTTTCAGTACAGTACTTCCATTGATCTTGTTAGTTATGACATATTTAACCAACGCACGACTGTTAGGAGTTGGCAGCCAATGAACTAGATGGTCTATTTTACTCAGGGGACCTGGAGCATCCTGGACAAAGTATCCTGCTATTATTTGTTCTCCATTCTCGCTATTTTATGACTGATATGACTGATGATATTTAATTAATATAGTTACACTTATAAATCGATCGCAACAAATCTAAACATATCTGTGGACATGCCACATACGTCAGGAATATTTTCGTACGGAATTTGAAAGGATTTGTATCGGGCGCAATTTTGTTTCGGAATTTCGTAAAGTAATTCCGAATCTGGCGAAATGTGGCGGGCCTAACTTTTCTTATTAATAAATAAATAAACGACAAATAAATGCGACACCAAATTATTTATTTTCATTAGGCCAAAACGATAGCACTGATATCTACAATATAGTCGCTTATCAATCTAATAACTTACTATATCTACAATGTCTTTTAGTCACAAAACAATATTAACTAAATAAGGCAACAACTATCCTTAATTTTGTAAACAATATCTAAGAATAAGTAATACACTTGCACGGTCCGACTTGCAAGTTTGTGATATTTGAATATTTGGATGATGATATGCAATAGTCAACCCACAAAAAGTCAAATTGGTGACTATATAAATATTTTACACTATAAGAATAGTTTATTTCTTTAGTGTAAAATATTTAAAACATTAAACAAGAGTTTTAAATCATTTATGGTTTTAAGCCAAATAACGTACGAGAAAAAATGTATTTTTATCTTAACACAAAATTTTAAAAATTACAAGAAATACTTTAACTATCACCATTTTGCCTTTTTGTCGATAGGCACACTATTGCTTAAAGCATCCAATTAACATTGATAGAATGTAAATACCCAATTTTAGTAGTTAAAATAACTCACTCTCACTCAATCACTACGACGTCATGTAATGACAGCAATATTCTAATGACCAATCGTACGCTAGTTCCCAGTGTTCTGTTACGCGATCATCCGATTTTATGCAAAAGGTTTTCAGGTATTTGTGGCTTTCTACATATATTTTATTGTAGTTATGTGGCATCTGTCTGGGTACTGATATAAAAAGGCATCATTTCTCCACGTGATCATTGAGAAAAAGTGGATGTGTCTTATTACATGTATAATGATTAAAACGGAGGGAATTAACTCCGACCTACTGAGTCTGTTAACATTTATTAATATGGGAATATTGTTCTAAGTAGACTCAGACCTGCCAAAAAGATTCGAATTTTGAAGCAAATTCATACAAGTAAAATATGGACCTACCCTACTAGGTACGTCAAATTTTTTCGCTGTCTGTCCCTATGTAAGCTTGCGTAGACCTTTAAAACTACGCACCTGATTGACACGGTTTTTATAGATTCTTAAGAGGATGGTTTACACGTAAGTATATCTAAATGTTTGTCCATCCATGTGAAGCTGGGACGGGGTGTTAGTAATTTATAAATACATAAATATTTTCATCAATATTAGGGTATGCTGCGATTATCTGAAAAGTTATTTGCAACTGGGACCATGAAGTGTATTTTAAAAACAATGATTATATTCAAATATGTATGAACACGTGAAAAGGTGTTAATATAATACAATAATTATAGTTTCGTGAATAATATGGACATGACATAATTTATTATTATTCATTGTATGACAAGTAGTTTGTTTTCTTTATAAATTGAAGAGATACTTTTAGTAATTATTTTGAGTTTTGACAATGTTTTAAAACTTGTATACAACCAGTTGCAATAATATGTATCTTTAAGGATATATGGTTATAAATATATTACACACAAATTATACAGACTTATGTGTAAGTAAATAAGTATACGAACGTCTTTTGAATCAACACATACAAAAACAATAATCAGTACTATAAAAGTAGGCACTAACAAATGTAACATGTACTTAATACAAAATAATAGATCTACCTACATAGTTCATTTTTAACAACGCAATGTCGTATAGTACTATTTGAATCTATATATATATATAGCGCTTCGGCTATATTCGTCAAGCTTCGAAAATCCGAATGTACCTATTTTAAAGATATCCATATGATATAAAGAAGATAAAGAGATTTGTAAGATAAATTATAGAGTTCTTATTACATAATTAATCATTTCGCTTAATTTTAGATTAGGTCAGCCAATTTAAAAACAAAAAGTAAAAGTGTAAAAAGAGTAAAAAGTGTAAACCCGAAGCGCATAAATTAAATAGGAGTACATATGTGCCGTAATTGTTTTATAATAATTAGTAGGGTGGGGCGGCCCTGAGATCATACTCATTTATTAACATAGGTATATTTATAACCATATGTGCTTCTACTATATTATTGTAGCTAATGTACCTAGTGTTTTATTAAGTAACAATTTAGAGCACCTAGAATTTCTTCACGTACGTATTTGTAAATCATCAGCGTCAAAATACTTAATTTAATCACTAGAAATTTATTTACATTTTATTACATTATTATTGAGTATAATATAACATATTATCTTAACAATAGCAGGAGTCGTACAAAGAGAAATACATAAATGTATTATGATACCAATGGAAAATGGCGCCGAGTAGGGATGTAACTTTTTAGCTTAAAAATCGATTAATCTTTCATAAATAATCGATTTTAATACTAATCGATTTTATTAAATTTTGTCAAATTAAATTAACAAATCTGTTTTAATAAGTAAATAATAATACACAGACTTATTATTTTTAAGTTTTAAAATAATGAACGGGGTTACCTAAAAATAGGGACAGGGAAATAGAGCAATGAGTGTAGGAATGAGAGCTTACGTAAGCGTTTTGACAGAATTTGGTTTAAGGTTTTAATTAAGATAGCACCAGCTCATGAAAATAATCTGAAGCTCAAGAAAGTAGCACCAAAGACTATTTTACTTGCACATCATATTCTGTGTTAGTTTGAGACAAGTTATTTCATAGCTTGAAAATTGAAATTAAAATTATTATTTTTATCGATTATTTTTCACATCCCCAGTGCCGATGCTTCCGTCACTTCATTTTAACACCATAACCTTCAACTTATACCTATTGTATTTACAATATATTTATTGAAACATTTATAAACTTTACACGAACAGATCACATGCCTGTTCGGTAAAGTCCTTATCTCAAATGGTGTAATATTCTGGAGCGAAATCATTTGCCAAGTTGCTCAGGAAGTGAAAGTCAGACGAAGAGTTAGAATTATCACCGGTTGCAGGAGTTGTTTGTGTTGCTTCATAAAACTGTTGGAATGATCCGTAACTATCACTGCATTCACCAACACCAGTGTATGCTTCACCAGACGGAGGCCCTTGAGCATTGCTGGGACCATATACTGCTGCTGCTGGTGTTGCTCCTTGTTGATTATATGAATTTGTGTCGTAGTAAGCCTTGCTATAATCGCTTGCATGTGCAGTTTTTTGTCCATCGCTGCTATAGTAGCCGTGTGTATGCTCATGTTGACTTCCCTCGTGATAATTATAGCCGTAGTGACTATTAGGATAGACCATATGTTCGCCTGGATAAGCCTGAGACTGATCATAACCCGGGTGTCCATAAGCTATTTGATCCTTGCTGTAACCAGCATAGCTGTAATTCTGATACATTTCGTGGGGATAGGTTTGTCTTGAACCTAAACCATTTACCGGTCTAGCTGAAGCAGATCCGTCATGTTGTCTTGAGTGTTGCTGATTTCGAGAGTAAAGATTTTGGTCATTACCTTGCAATGTTGGAGTGTAACCATCGTAGGGTCTGTTGCTTTGTTGATACTGAGCTAGTTTTCCGAAGTTTTTGGAATCCATGCGGAAGTCAGGATGCGTAACGAACTGTCCAGGAGGTGCATTTCCTCTTATGACGTAGGGAGGCATTGCATTAGGTACTGATTGCGGAAGAGGTAGCCCTGAAGAAGCTTGTGGCGGTGAAGGTCTTGGGTAATGACCTAATGGACTCTGATGTATGCTGGAAGGAGTCCCCGGCGTTGAAGATGGTGTCAAGTTAACAGATGAAAACTTTCCCCCATCTGATAGACTTGCGATACCAACAAGCCCGTCTTTCGAGGAAGATGGAGAAACTTTGCATCCCACAGCGTCAAGAGAAGGCGAACGTTTACGTGATTCTTGTTTAATTCGCTTCGTTATATTTCTTGGAGCTGAACTAGAAGCGGTCGCTGATGGTGGACCTTCCCGTGAGTCCTCTTCAGCCAGTTTATCGAGTGAAGAAGAAGATGCGACGCTTGAAGCACCATCACTCGCAAAACTGTTATTATTTGTGGCACTAGGTGTGTTATTGTTCCGGGTACGTGATGTGAGTTCTGGGAGATCTTCTGCTGGCGAACATAAAGCTCCTGGAGGCAATTCACAACCTTGACAACTTTTCTTTCCAGATAAAGGGCCATCGTCATCAAGAAATTTGTCTAAACCTGTTTTAGAACTTTTTCCTCCCTCTGAAGTTGTAGAGTCCTTGTCGTCGCCATCCTCGCTTTTACTGAGGGTTTGTCGCTTATGCTTCATGCGTCGGTTTTGAAACCACACTTTTACCTGTAAAATAAGACGTGGAAGAGGTTATTATTAGGTTAAAAATTGTGTAAGGATACAGATAGAACACATGAAGGCAATGTTCGATATAAATGATAGCTTATGCTTATGAGTAAATATCGATTAGTGAGGTAAATTCAAAAATGATAATAAACAGACATAAAGAAGCAGTAGGTAAGTTTATAATCAAGACTGCGGACTAATGGATAGCGCCCATTGTAGACGGGGCCGAGCGTGTCGGTCCAGCCGCATCGCATCGGCGCGGATTTTTGTTACTCAGTACCAAAGTAGAGCAACGAAATAGAGAGGCCACTCGATGTTAAAATCGTTAAGTATGGAAAGTTGCGCCATCTAGTAGTTGTCATACGATTTTCAAGTATGGAAAGTGGCGCCTCTAGTAGTTGTCGTACGAAACTTTAGCGTTAAAATACCATAGTGCTCTTTTCTTAAAAGTAATAGCAGGATCTTTGGTCACTGTTGGCCGCATCGGGGTATGCGTGCGGGGTGCCTCGCGGAAATCCGCCGCGGAAAATCCGCGCCGATGCGCCCCGACCCAGTGGGCGTTGCTCCATACAAAGTGTATGTACGATGCGCCCGCCTCGGCCTGTCCAACTGGGCGCTATCCTTAATACCGACCATGGCCCTCTTTAAAACTGGCATTTCAATTGTGGAGAGGTTTTGAGCTTACCTATCTTCAACCTACAATACCGCTGTCTGTTACCAGTCTACCTTCTTCGGATATACCGTCATTGGTCTAATTATGACTTTATATGTCTGATTATTTAGAAATATTGTCTGATTTAAAATGTCATTCCGCTATCGATTGATCCAGCACTTTTGAGGGATCGATTTAATCTCGGTTATCTCCTACTGCCGAGTTCAAGTATAATTCACCCAAATCATCTTTGATGTTGATAGGGTTGATGTAGTAGATTTTTTGTACAAAATGCCTATTATATAGTATTATTTTGTAGTGTGGAATTAGTATGTGTAGACGGCGACATCTACGAAACATTTTGCCTTTTTTATATAATAGTTCAATGAATAAGTAGGTACAAGCTCTCCTGAGGGTTAGAGACGAGAGAGAGAGATATCTTGTCGCTGCCTTGTGGCCGGAATGTTAATCCTATTGTGCAAGTCTGCCGGCTACCCTATGCTCTGGACTGGAAAATGATACTGTCATTATGGCGGCAGGAATAGG
>NJDD01004918.1:4132-14544 GCA_002245505.1 Calephelis nemesis | reverse complement strand
TTGCTGCACAGGACTTTACACAACCAAATACATGAAAAATCAGTGATCTAATACCTTATGACATGAAAATATATCTATCAAAAAATGTGTCGCGTTGGAGATGTTGTTTGTAATGACCAATTTAATTTGTGTTTGCCTCTTACGAGCTGCCTTACATTCTTCTCAGCGGACACACCCCGCAGACATATAGATAAAAGGGTTACTGATCCTGATACTCCAACGACTATGAGATGAAGAAAAGTGTTGTGGTCACCTGTAATAATTTGCACTCGAATAAGCCTTTTTTTAACAGACAAATAATTTGAGCAAAACATCAATTACCTGTCTTTCAGTTAAGTCCAGTGATGCAGCTATTTCAATCCTTCTTGGTCTGCACAAATATTTGTTAAAGTGAAATTCCTTTTCTAATTCGAGTAGTTGAGTGTTGGTGTAAGCTGTCCGTAGTCTGCGCGGTAGTCCGTTTTCTGGAAAGAATTTTTTGCTTTAAGTATTTTTTTTTATAAAAATGCTAATGTTTTCCTCCTACAGCCTCCAAAATTTGAAATGTCAGTTCATAATTTTTGAAAACATGTTTCTATTAATAATTCCTAGAATCATAAATAATAGTGTGGTGAGTGGGTTGCGGGGTACGCTTTTCTTTAATGTAATAACTTGATCGCATGTCAGAGAACCGCCCTTGACGCCATTGTGTCGAAATAGTTCTTTTTTACTTTACCACAAATACGAATTCGAATTCGAAATTCAAATTACAAAAGGGCGGCGAATAATGGGGCGATTGCGTTCGCGTGACGATTTCGTGTGCGGGGCTTTAAGTATTCGCGTTTTTAATACTCGATATATCGTAGTTCTTATTACAAGGGGTTAAGGGTTATACTTTTATGATCAACTCTATTTGTGACCGTTGGGTGGTTCATGATTGACATTATACGTCAGGTACCGCGTTTGCTATTGGGCAAGGGCAGCTGTCAATCAAACGGTATCATAATTTTTGATCTGCTTCGCTGGCTTCATGTAAACCCCACATTTAACTCAACTACGATGAAAGGAATAAATAATATGTATTGTACAAATTATATGTCTTTATTTATGGATGTACTCAAATATACAAGAAGTACGTAAATGAGATATTGGTTTTGTATCTTTTCTATTCTTTTTTAGCTTCTTTACATACCTATTAAGTATTCAATTACTACATTGGAGGATAATAGTTGGAACTATTACGAAGTCCCAGTTTAGTCATGTTAATATGCGACAAGCTCGGAGAGATGCACTGGTGTAGTGACAATATAATTCAAAGTAAATTTCAGATGTATAGCTTAAAACAAGCCTATGTAAAGTGATTTAAAAAAATACTTAGCTATTTATTAAAAAAACAAACATCGTCATCGCCAGAAGACGAAATTACACGAATAGAGCTAACCACAGTGTAAACAAATACAATACTTTTGTATGGTGTGCTATTTAACGGCGATAATACATAGCAATACAGGATATATGTAGATACCAAAATTGATAAACACCAACATCATATACAAAAGGTCCTTGCCGACGAGGCGGTTGAATGGCAAAAAAAAATAAAGCTAATAATGAATCTTTACTTTATAGTAGTAGGTCTACACCCTTTGCCTATATTATACCATAAGCTTTATACCATATAGCTTTAAAACTCCGACGGAAAAGTGGGATGTTATGAGTTTCATGTGTCTGTCGGTGGCATCATAACATTTGAATGGATAGACCAATTTGGGTGCGGATTTTTCGTTTGAACGCCGACATTAACAGTGTTTAATATTTATTTATTGTGCGCTTCAAACAAACATATTTTATTGATGTATTCACTGATTTTGTGTTGAGTAAAATTAGTTTATTTTAGTTACATTTATTTTTAGTTTAATATCCTCAGATTTAAACCCCCCCCATAAAATAAAAAAACCGCATCGACATAGGTTCATCCGTACAAAAGTTATTATGCCACACATACGCAAACACTGACACGTCGAAATTATAACACGCCTTTTCGTCGCGGGTTAAAGAAGCTTATCAAAATGTCACAGTATATTTCTACATACAATTCTAATTACTAGTTACATTTTAAATTAGTTTAAACTAGAAGTACTTAAAGCCGTACAGGTTATCTCGATTTCAGTTAACTGAACCTGAAACATGATAGTGGTCAGTGGCAGCACTTTAATTACAATTTACGACCACCTACACGTCTAGAGCCTTTACCATGTGTTCATGTAGATTACGTTCAGTAGGTAATTGATATATCGAAATCTATAGCGCTTTTGGTCCAAAAATTTCGTGACCTTTGTTACCAATAGAGGCGCTGTTTAAAGTTTTCATATCAATCGCTTTCGAGTATAGTGAATTCGACAAGCCATAAACTCTTAAGTAGGCATGTGCCGTAATAAATTATTACATTTTCTAACTTCTCTAAATTAATGTCCAATCTGTGGTCTAGTGGTCTGACATTTGACCTTTTTTTGAGTCGACTTAAAAAAAGAAAGTATATTCACGCCCTTATCACCGAAGCAGGTAGGCAGAGGCACAACCAGGGCACCCACGACTAGCCGAAGACACTAGTCTAGTAAAAGCCGAGGAGAAGTCCCACAATGTAATAGGTGGCAAGCCTATCGCCAACCGGGCACACATCCCATCCCAAGCAACATTTTTTTATTAGAAAATTTGAAAACCACATTTTCTTTTTATTACCCGATCCAGGAATCAAACTCCGGATCTCATGAAGTCAATTTCAACATTTTGACCGCTAGACCAGTTAACTTGATAAGGCCGATTCTTGGGTGGAGCAACAAAAAGAAAATGTATTCTTCAAATTTTTCAATTAAAACAAGTTTGCCCGAGATCTGTGCCGTTTGGGAATACGGTTGTCATCTATCACATTGTGGGACTTAGTATCTTCGAGTCGTGGGTGCTTGCCTCTGTCTACTTACCTGTTTGGGGATACGGAACAAAAGATACTTATCCATTTATTTTATTTACTTATCCTAAATTACTATCGCGTCTGTAGTCTATTGGTCCGGTGTTGGTGTTAACTACAGGAGGTGTCGGGTTCGATTCGAGGTCAGGTCGACTTATTTTTAATTTTCTATTAAAATCAACATTGCTCGGGATCGCATAAGTGTCCGGATAGGTTTGCCTTCTCTCCTTTGTGGGCTAAAGTGTTCTTATGTTCGTCCCCTATATTTCATGTTTATTAATCTATTTCTCCGTCATTCGTGAATCGATTTTATGTTATTTTTGCGAGAGATTTCTGAGGTTGTCCCATAGCCACTAAGTCGGGATCTGAGGATGGGATCCCAGGAAAATCGAAGAAAATATTTTGTGTACTAAGACTAGATATATATTATAATTAAAATCGAAACCGGATTTTTAAGTTAACGCAGTAAGCGTTTTCATTATTTTTAATTAGCGATAGGTACAAGTTTGCAAAAGTAGGTATGTGTGTTAATCTACAAAAACACTTGTTTAAATAAAATTGCTATAAGTGCAAGTGCAGTGCTTTATCCCTCTCTCGCAATATTACGTACTAACTGTTGCCCGCGGTTAATGATCCCACAGGAACATTTTTTCGTAATAAAAACTGTTATATGTGTTAATCCATGTTACCCTCTATGTGTGTGCCAAACTTCATGAAAATTCGTTCAGCTTTTTTGCGTGGAGGAGTAACAAACAAAAACAATAACTTTCGCATTTATAATATTAGTGGGTAAGGTTTTTTATGGCCAGTGTAATGAATAAGTATAAAATGTTAACGAATTCTCTGCCCGACTGTCCTGAATGTAGAGATGCAAGCGCGGTAAGTTTTTGTGTGGTAAAATAGTCGATTATACGAGCTCGAGAGGCGCCGCGTATAATGCTCACATTATCAGAATATCCCCGCTCTACGCATCACTGAACACTGCTATCTTGATGGCATCCCTATTATTTTTGCTACATTTGATTTATAATATTAAAATTATCTAACAGTGAACAGAGATAAGTAACTAAAGAGAGCTATAAAACGCTAAGGTAATGTATTATGGGGTGTTGTACAATTTATTTTATTTAAACTTTATTGTACATTAATAAAAATGTGAGTACATAGACGAACTTAATGCTATATTAATTCCTTTCCAGTCAACCTTTAGACTAACAGAAATCAAATAGTAATTTGCAAAAACAAAGAATGAAATACAGAAATTTGAATTTTATAAATATTTCTTTATACTTAAACACGCAACACACCACAATATATATGATAATTAAACAATTATTATAACTACAAAATATAATGTAATACATGTATTAATAATAGATAGATAACTACTGGTACTTATCATATTGAATACAATCAATAATAATAAACAAAATAAAATTACAACCCATCTATAAATAAATAGGTTGCCTATTTTATGAAAGCTAACTAGTTGTTTATTTTAAGTATTAGAAATAATATTTAAATGACACATGCTATACAATACAGAATTAAACGTATGAAATGTCATGGCAAGAGTTTAAATTGTCAAGCTTTGTACGGAAAAGAACACAACTTTAATTTTTATTCGAAGTAATTAACAAATTTCGAAGTAAAATGTATTCAAGAATACATTTTTCGAAAATCACCAAATTGTGTACATACAAAACTTCATTTTTTTAAGGTGATATTTTTAATATCATTTTAATATCATCTTATACAAAATATCCTACTCACGAGAAAAGAGTTAAAAATAAATCATGAAAAAACTATAAATGTTCTTCTAACATTTATAGTGATGTCGGTGGTTATTCCGACAAATCCATTGTTCAGCACAACAAGTTGGTAATAAATGGTGTTGGAGTAACACTTGTTTAACCCTCGTATGGTTGCCCTGCAGGGCCGCCGGAAGATTTACTGCGGATTAAGGGTCACTTACATCGCTCAAGTCAACAGTCGCCTTGTCCGCACTTCATTTGATAATATCTAGGTAAGCCCTACATTGAGAGGTTACCTGAAATATTACCATGATAAAGTTATAATTTATTTAAAAAGGTACAGTCTGTTACAGAATGTATAAATTAATTTTCAGGATTATAAAGCCTGATTATAATTAAAGCAGTTTTTGTGAAGGTTTTTTTGAATGTGAATGATTACATTAAAAATATTTACTTCTACGTATTTAAGTAATTTAACTCTACGGAGAGAACCCGCATAGATATATCGGTATAAAAAGTACGTAAGTGCATACATAGACACAAGTTTAACATAAGCTAAAGTATCTTCTCGCCCATATCCCGGAGGCGGTAGGTAGAGGCACAACGAGGGCACCTACAACTAGTCGAAAACACTAAGTCCCAAAATGTGATAGGTGGCAAGTCTATCGCCAACAAGGCACATATCCAATCCCGGGCAACGATATTTATATTAGAAAATTAAAAATACACAATTTCTGTTTTTTTTGTTGCCCGACCCGGGGATCAAAGCCGGGACGTCAACAAATCAAATCCGAAGTTTAACCGCTAGACCACAATGGCGATTTTCTGAAGAACAAAAAAGTCAATATACAAGCGCAACTTAGATCCTAGACGAGCATTTGTAAAGTTCTCGGAACTAGCCCCATATAAAAAGCCGATTTGTGTAGTACGTAAGTGGGGTAGTCGCAAACAATTTGCGAAGTATATGTGCGCAGCCTTAAGGGCAAGTTTGAATAATTAATCAAGAGTCGGTTAAGGATTAATGTGGTGGCCAGTTGGCGGTTGGATGCCATTAGAGCGTTCATTGCCCGTCGACTGGATACTGTGGTTACATTATTTGTTTCGGCCATCCTGCAAAATGGGGGTGCGTTTAGAACTACTCTAATTGAATTTAGTTGAATAAGGTTTGGGGACTTGTCGAGCTTTCGGCATCTTAATAGAAAAGGACTAGTTTTAATACATTTTTTTTCTTGAGAATGTAGTGTTGTCTTCCTCCTAGAAAACAAATGTTTAAATTTTATAGAAATTTATCCAAGCACATGATAAGTAAGTGCTAAGAATTTTAAATAGCTATTACTAGAAAATAGTTATCTAAATCAAGATTTAATGGGTTAGCAGGCATGCCACATGCATCATATAAATAGAGAAAAAAGAGAACTCTGGTATTAGTTGCCCATTCTACCAAGGCTTTCTTAAATAGCAGTCTGCAAGTGTAGGTTCTACAGAAGAGACGGCATCCCACAAGCCTAAGAGAAAATCATCTGGCCAAGAAAATATAAGATTGAAAACTACGTTCTACTAGGTATATTTAATGAGAACTAGAAGAATGACAGTTTTGTGGAGACGAAGTCATCTGTTTTTTTTCTAGATATAATTTGCCTGAAATGTAATGAAAAGTTTAAACGCAGTAATTCTACAGAAAATCCTTCAATTAAGAAAAAATGTAAATCTGTAATAATCCCTATTAAAATGTACGATACCGTTCGTACGTTTTGGCCCTTTTTAAAAACTGCAGCAGCATGAGAAGAAATATGTTTTATTTTGGCAACTTCATTATGATTCTTTGATGGCTGTGGATATGATTGCTTTATGATATTATGCTATCAGTACACCCGGTGTGTATATTTTGTCATAAAGAGGACTAATTTAACCTATAGCATGGCGTGTGTAAAACACAACGCTGCCTAAATTATGGAAATATTCAAGTGACTCGAACACCCTTGATTTTTCTAAGATCAGTTAAAATTCATGTCGAACAATCCATAGCTTATTTTTATGCCGTTGAAAACAATGCTACTGACACATAAACTGCGGAAAAATTTACTTTTCGCTTTTGAAATATTGAATCTTTACATTTATGTCTTTCACACCTCATGGCGTAATAATTCTTGCCGAAAACACAGTTGGGGGAGCAAGCACGTTCTCTGTTGCTGCGAGACAAGGGAAATAAATGTTGATATTTTATCAACTACGAAGAAATAGTATAATAATAGTAAAGTTATGTTTCAATGGAGTCAGTACTCATATTGTCGCGGAACCAGATTTTTTATGTGATGAAATTGCAAACAACTGGTGATGGTAAGAGATAGCCGTGGCTTATAGACAGAGGTGTTAGGCCATTTGTGCAAGTGTATCGCCTACCTTGCCCTTCGAATCGGAACATGATACTGTGAATATGGCGGCTGGAATAAGAAGACGATGTAACCCTAACCGAGATGTAGCTGCATGGCACCCTACTACCAGTGGTGTAGGTTGCGACCCTTTTGACCTTTTTCGCCTTTTACGAGCTGCCTGATAAGAAGGCAGATCGTCTATTCTAGACAGGAGACTCGGATCAACATGGGGAAAACTAATTAACACTAGGAAGGCAGATGGTCTATTCTACATGGAAAACCGGGGCCAACATGGGGAAAAACTAATTAATTATTATGAAAGTAAAATAAAGGTATGGATTTATGATGCAGGTTGATTTTCGTAGTACGCCGAGTGATTTTAACCTTCCACGTCAACAGTGTTAAAGAAGAGAGCTAGTAAAGTATCTTCACGCCCATATCTCCGAAGAGGTAGGCAGAGGCACAACCAGGGCACCTACGGCTAGCCGAAGACACTAAGTCCCATAATGTGATAGGTGGCTAGCCTATCGCCAACCGGGCACATTTCCAATCCCGACCAACATATTTTTTATTAGAAAGTTGGAAAAATCCAATTTTCTTTTTTTGTTGGCCGACCCGGGATTCGAACCTGAGACCCCATGCAGTTAAGTCCAACACCCGGACCGCTAGACCATAGAGGCGATCCACCTCAGAGACCACAGAGATAGAGAAGAGAGCTCTATTGCATTAATATACCCAATTTAGCAAAATCGAGCCTAAATTTTAAAGAATAGTCGATAGTTGTTATATACAGTCATATTAGGGTCTTGAGTAAAATGGTGGCCTCTTTACTCGAGCTCATTTAGTGAGATTTGGCGGCAACGAAGAAATACACGATACACTAATTTCTTCAATGACATTTCATTTGTGCACTTTAACTGAACAAAATTGTACAAAATGCCATTAACATTGACTAATTTTACTCTAGCCGTTTTATTCATAACCGTGGACTGACGTAGGAGTAAAATTAAGTTGATATTTATAGCCTGTATCACATTGTAATAAAGACTATAATACCAGGCAAAACCTTCGGGTATTTTACTCCTTGTTTATTAATAACGATGTATGTTTACGAAATTCAATAGTAACAATAAAATTACGACCATTTTTTCCGTCGATGGCACCAAAACTCCAACATTGTTACCATTGAAGTCATTCCTTTCGTAGTTATCTCTCAACTGACATCGCTTAATCGATCATGTTGCGACGGATTCGTATTTTTCCGATTAGCAATACCAGGGGCCTATTTGACATTGTCGCATCAATTATAAGCGCGGATTATGGTGAGACAGATCTAAGACGGTTCAATTTCGCCCGGAACCGGGAACTCTTGGGGTTCGAGGGGTGCGGTATCAGGAAGTGACTTAGGATTTCCTTATCGATAAGGTAACAGATGTTTATTGTATCTGAGGGGGTTGATGTAATGAATTTAAAATCTGCCAGTTGTCAAGCTTACGTAGTCTTTTTGACAAAAATATTTATGTAAAGATTGGAGTGGTGAGCAGCAACTTGAAGGAGTAGAGATTCACTACGTTACCTAGTCCGGCCACCATAATGAGAGTCATCTTCCGAGGGTAGCGTAGCCGGTAGACTTGTACAATAAGCCTAGCACTCCGACCATATGACACCAGCGTGTTTTTAAGTCATCTGGTATACCTATTCTTAAATCGAAAATCGGTCTGTCTGTCTTTAGGTGAGACCGATTAGTTCCCGTAGGACCGATTTCGATAAAATTTGTTATGCACGCAGTTAGACTCTACTTCAAATCGAGCCTACTTGTTTAAAAAAAAAATACTACAATGACTATGATGGAGGACGAAAGTTTATGTAGAAATTATAGGATACTAGGTAAGCAGGCGAGGTCGAGAATACGTAGTTAGTTTCTCATAAGTTATCATAACTTTTGTATTAGGTAACTATAACATTTGACTCTCGTTCACGGTTTGCTCGTTCATAATAAGGTGTTTCTAGATCAAAGTTGAAATCTAAGCCTAAGTCCTAAATAGTTGGTAAGTATTTACATGACGGTTAATTTTAGAAAAAAATGATTTCGAAATATTTGATGAATGCAATGTGATTAGTTACATGAGGATTTGTAATATTTAAGTGAAAAATTTGTGAGAAGTAGTCTAAGTCCTGAGTAGTAAATAAAGTATTAACATGAGGGTTAAACCTTGAAAAAACTAGTTTCGATATGTTTCAAGGAAAATATATTGAGAAAATTTCAAGTCCTAAATAGTTGGTAAACTGATTAGGTACGTGATGGCTTTACATGAGGTTTTGAAATGTTTGAGTAAACATTTTGTTAGTAGTCTAAGTCCCAAGTAATTTGTAAAGCTGTTCGTTAGGAGACAATATTTAGCTTTTAAATATTGTTTAAAAGCTATGTCAGTTAATAATAATCCTACAATAGTCTTTCTATTAAAATTAAGTACATTACTAAGTAGCAGATATTGTATTAAAAAAAAGAAACCTTTATTGACAAGTACATACAACAAAATTAAAGACACAAACATATTGAAAACAGACATATTAGACATGTATACACTAGACACATGTGTTTCACAAGTTGATACAAAATTATCAATAGCGGACAACTTAGACAGTATCAAAGTTTCTAAACACCTATACAATTACAACGCAACTAAATATGAAATACTCCATGAAGTCAACAATAAATATGCGGGTTGGTATTCACTGTAGGTACACAGATGCCTCTAAAACCACAGCTGGTATAGGTGCAGCTTATTATGATTTTAGTAACAAAAATAACAAACTTATAAAAATTAATAACAACGTGTCTATTATGACAGCCGAACTCATTGCAATTTCAGAGGCATTATCATATGCGATGGACAAAGACATGGATAAATTAGTTGTTTATACTGATATCAAAAGTGGGTTGCAACACCTAGAAAAAAGTACTTGTAGCAAAATAGCACTTCCAATAGCTTATAAAATTTTAAATCAAATTAATGAATTTCACAAAAAGAAGAAGCCTCTGAAATTGCAATGGATTCTGGCACATATCGGTCTTTCGGGGAATGAGGAGGTAGATAAATTGGCTAAAATGGCCATTTCAAATGGCATCCCAGTTGATGTACTTCCGCATTACTCTGAAAGGCTCCGAGTTTGCAGGAAGGAATGCCAAGGTATGTGGAAGGAATACTTCAATGAAATATCAAAAACAAAAGGTACCTGGTACAAAACGATACAAGCCGAACCACCACACATTCCTTGGTTTTCCTCCTGTAAGTTAAGCAGACAAGAGATTATAAAAGCACATAGGTTGCGGTCCGGACACAT
>NJDD01004916.1:118346-133193 GCA_002245505.1 Calephelis nemesis | reverse complement strand
CACAGTGGCGATTGACATTTTGCGTGAATGTCACTGCAAAAAACGTTTTCATTACACGCAAATAAAGTAATCATTTAATGTAGACGCAATAATTGTTTTCTAATGTGGGCATAAAGCATAGTTTGGCTAACCTAACCTAACTCCTTTACTAGCAAAAGTGAAGTTTACACCAGATCAACGGGCGCAAAAGTTATTTTATCGCAAGTTATAGGCAGATTTTCCCCGTGTTGGTCCGGGCTCCTTTGCAGAGTAGACCATCTGCCCTCCTACCAGACAGCTCGTAAAAGGCGAGCATAGACTTACCGTCACTAGCACCGTGACATCTGACTAGGTGATAGAGTCTCGTAGCGATTCGCCCGGATTGGTACCAACGCCTTCCCTATTCCTGTCGCTATAATGCCAGCGCTTGCCGTTGACGTGTTCCGGCTCGGAGGATAAGGTGGCCGGTCAACTTGGCTTAGGCCGGTATGTAAGGCCTCGAGCAAAATCAAGTCCTAACATACCGGCCTAAGGTTGGCAACGAACTGTTAGCACCTTTGGTGTATCTAGGCGGCGTGAATTTCTTATCGTCAGAAAATCCATCTGCTTGTTTACCTTCCAATGTCATAAAAAAGATACAAAACATGTCTAGTACTAAGATTTCTATAGATGCTTATTCTATGATCCAGCTACTTGTGGTCGCCCAGTTGCCGATATTCGACCATAATAGATTTTAATATCTTTTTGCTAGGTGTGCAAGAATCGTGAAGATTGGCACCAGATAATCTCTGCTACCCTGTTTCTTGTTATGAACGTATTTATATATGCGTGTATAAAACAAAAATTAACAATAATTAAATGTTGTCACACAAAAACAAAAGAAGGTAATCAAAAGAAATTTAATTTCTGACTCCAGGCTTGAAAACATTTCATTAATTAATTGAAACTTATAATTGAAAAATATGTAACGGAATTCATTGAAAAGTTTTCATAAAAGAAATTCATAGAAGGACTAGCGCACATACTAGACGATGTTTATCGAGGATGCTATTTTGCAATACTTGATAGGGACAGATGTTGGTGATAAAATAGTTGACCGTTTTGGATTTGCTGTAAAATTGTTTGCTTGACAAACCTGCACATCAACAATGATACACCTTTTTATGTTATAATGCAGCGAATACGCACACTGCTTTCCTCTTGTTGGTCCGGGCTCCTTTGCAGAATAGACCATCTGCCTTTCTTGCCAGGCAGCTCGTAAAAAGCGAGCATAGGCTTATCATCAAAAACACAGTGACATCTGACTAGCTGGTAGAGTTTCGCAGCGACTCGCCCGGATTGGTACCACCGCCTTACCTATTCCTGCCGCCATAACGTCATGAAATGTTCTGGTTCGGAGGGCAAGGTAGCCGGTAAACTTACTTTTGCTTACATTCTGACCTCAGGTTGGCTACGCACCATTGCTATCTTTGGTGTCTCTGGGCGGCGTGAATTTCTTACCATCAGGAAATCCGTCTGCTTGTTTGCCTTCCTATAACAAAAAAAAAACTGATATCAGGGCCGGATTTAGCGGAAGGCCACTGCTACTGGACTTCTACAAACGAGGGCCACATGTCAAGAAGGTGTTATCATTCTTAGGCATGGGTTCCCAATATGAATTCTTTCCTTTTGGTCGTTTGTAACAAATTACTCCTAGAATCGACCGGTTACCGGCACTTTTTATGTTTTTTTTTGAATGGATTGCCGACCTCGCTGTTTTACAGCTTCATCGAATTTTGTTGAAGTGAAAACTTCTTTAACGGCGTTGCGCACTTTTTTTTGGAATGGGTCAAAACTTCTAAACTCGCGTCAGGGCACGTGACCTGATCGAAAATTCGTAAGACGGCACAGGGCGCTTGCGCGCATCTTCGTATTGTCATGTTTGTGTATGATAGCGCAATAATTGAATATTGTATTCTACCACATAAATGATAGTACCTTCATACTGATAATTAAAGCAATTCGTGCAAAATTATTCCCTAACCATTAAAAATATCAAAAACGCACAACGTTAATAGTTAATAGGAGTGAAACCCGTCGTTATTTTATGGCTCTTGCCCAAACTAGAGACTATAGGAAAACGTTGTTTTCAAATGGGTACACACCAGTTGGCTTCATCCTTTGGCATTACATAGTTATATTTTGGACCGCCTCGGTCGAGTGGTTAGCGTACTCGCCTAACTACATCGACCTACCGCGAGGCTCGAGTTCAATTCCCGACGGGTGCAGGCATTTGTGTGATGAACATTTAGATGTCTGCATTTCCGGGTCTGGGTGTTTATTAAATTTATTCTGGTATCTATTTAAGTATTTATATGTAATAATATCGTTGACTAACACCCTTAACACAAGCATATAATTTGCTTACTTTGGGGTTAGATTCAATTTGTGTGATTTGTCCTAGGATATTTATTTATTTATTATTTATATTAATTTACTTATATTTCTTTCCTTTTGACCGCTTCTGAAATGTAACTCCGATCGATCGATTATCCGCACTTTTTACGGCTTTTTTTGAATGGCAGATATCTTGCTAACCTCGCTGTTTTACAGCTTCGTCGGACTTTGTTTTTACGGCTTTTGGCCATCGTTGAGACTGTGAAAAAAGGTTTTTTCAAATGGGTGCTTACCGATTTCATCCGACTTGATCCTTTGACGTTACATAGGAATATTGTATCTTCTATTGCATAGTTCCCAAATAAATTGTTTGAAATTTCTATCGCAAAAACTCTCGAACATTACGTCGGAGTTGAAATTGACTGCAGAGTCATTTTTTTTATGCATATATAAGCTTTTTTTTAGATTTTGTTAAAATAAATACAGTGGATTAGCCATGAAAGAAGTCTTTGTATAGATCCACGTGAATAAAACATACTTGAATTTGAATAACATACATTGCATTCATATTATTAGTATGACAAACAAAAATTAGCTGCTTAACATGATGTTAGGCATTTTATTATGCTAAAATTGTGCCCAGAATTAATGTTATTTACATAGACAAATTTACCCCGATTTGTAAACATCTAGTTAAGAAAATTTAGAGATAAATAAAAAAACATTTTTTATGTCGACGGGCGAGTCGAATTTATTTTAATTGGGTATAACATAAAGAAAAAGTGTGTGTGTGTGTGCGTGAGTGTGTGTGTGTGCGTGTGTGTGTGTGTGTGAGTGTGCGTGCGTGCGTGGTTCTATGCGTGCATGCATGCGTGCGTGCGTGTTTGCGTGCTTGTGTGTGATTTTAATTCGGATTTGTTTGTTCAAAAGCTAGCATGTTTGAGATGGTTCTTGGCTACATTATATTTTACCTATATCTAGTTGTATTATGTTATCAGTATCAGAAAATCAGTAAGTATCTTCACGCCCACGTATCAGTAAGTAGCTCCTAGGTTCGAGATAGGACAAGGAAAACCATGACTAGATGATTGGGATCGACAAAGTTGTCTTTATAATAAAATTGAAAGCACACATTTCCCTTTTGTTACCCGGAGGTTGAACCCGGGGCTTCATAAAGCCAAGTCCGAACTGCTAGACGGTAAAGTCGATAAAGTTACCAAACCGAATATTACATACCTTTAGAGGGAGAATACTCAATAGTGAAAAAGAACGCTCCGATAGCGTAAACACTACATGAGTCAATGTGATACGGGATATTATCGATTTCGCTTCCTGGAATATGTAGAGCAAATGGATGTAGAGCTACAAATCTAGCTTATTTCGGGATATTCGCTGCCCGCTCGACTGCATTTAGAATTTTGTAGTATGGGTAAAGTTTGATCTGCATTGTATTTTAGATAAGGCATTATACATACATACATATCTTCACGCCAAGTCCCTTATGGAGTAGGCGGATAGTATCAAGTGCCAGACCTGACGATCCTGACAAACCTGTTTAGCTTCCTTCACGGCAGTTTCGCAGACTCTTGACACCATCCTCGGATAATATCCGAGTGATCTGATCGTGAAATGTCAACCTAGGTCTCCCCATCCTATCTACATCCATCCTCAATCGCATTGTATATCTGCTTTGTCAATCTTTCATATTATGTCATTCTCTCCACATGACCAACCAGCGGAGCATGGCTCTTTCGCATTTTAACACCAATATTTTCTTTTAATCCCGCTCTTTCTTTGATTTCCCTATTACGAATGCGGTCAGCGAGCGTTATACCACAGATTTTCCGTAGCGCTCTCATTTCAGAAAAAAGGCTTTATTGAATAAATAAATAAATATCCTTGGACAAGTAGCCTCTGTGGTCTAGCGGTCCGGCGTCGGACTTAACTTCTTGAGGTCTCAGAATCGATTTGTGGGTACTTTGCACATTTTAAGTAAAAAGAAAGTATCTTCATGCCCTTATCCCCGATGAGGTAGGCAGAGGCACAACCTGGGCACCCACGACTAGCCGAAGACACTAAGTCCCTCAATGTGATAGGTGGCAAGCCTATCGCCAAACGGGCACATATCCAATCCCGAGGAACATTTTTTTTTATTAGAAAATTGGAAAAACCTAAATTTTCTTTTTGTTGCCCGACCCGGGATTCAAACCCAGGACCTCATGCAGTCAAGTCCAACAATTGAACCGTTAGACCACAGAGGCGACACATAAGTTTAAACAAGATTGTGTTTACCTCGAGAGAAGATTTGAACCTGCACCCTTTCGTCTCTAAGTGACGAATACTCTAGCCATTTTAGTTGATAGATGAGGTGAATTTTTTTTCCTTCTTAAAAATTTTTAGAAATCCCACGCAAAGGGCAAGTGCTAAAACAAAAATTCCTTGATGGCCAGATTAGGTTGTAAATAAGCTCAATTTCGCTCTTTGCTCAAGTATAAGGAAAATGCCCAGATTTATAAAAATAAAACAGAAGAAGTAATGAAAGTAGATCGAAAAAATAAATTAAAATTATTTTGCTTCCACGAAGGGTTGCTTAAGATTCAAAGCTTTAAAAAGCTTATTTATATAAACTAAATTTGTCGAATTAAGTTCAGTTGGTACAATCTCATTTTACAGTTTCATACTAATTATCTTGGTACAAGTTATTTACTTATATTGGTTGCAAGATTAATAATATATATATATATAATATACGATAAAGTAAACGTTGGTCGAGTGGCTAGTGTACACGCTCTACACCGATCAACCGCGAAGCTCGGGTTCGATTCCCGACAGGGGCAGGCATTTATATGATGAACATTTAGATGTCTGCATAAAACGTTGGTTCAGTATCTAGCGTACACGCCTATCTACACCAATCAACCGCTAGACTTGGGTTCGACTCCCGACAGGGGCAGGCATTTGTATGATGAACGTTTAGCATTTCCGAGTCTGGGTGTTTATTAAATTAGTTCTACTCGTAGTATCTATTTAAATATTACTATGTATTAGAATCGTTGAGTAACACCCATAACGCAGGCATATAATTTGCTTACTTTGTGTAAGTTGTCCAGGAACATTTATTTGTTTCTATTTATTTATTGTCAAAATATATAGCCTATAATGTAGCTAAGAACAATTCCGATCATGTTAGCTGTTAAACGAAAAAAATCGCATCGAAATCAGTATATCAAAAGTTACAATGCCAAAAAGACATACACTCAGACACGTTAAACCCATCTTTTTCTATCGCGGGTTAAAAATGTAACAGTTACGTCATCGTTTCGATTTTTTCATCACTAACACCGCGACCATGCGTTAGTTTTGTGTCAACTCGCATGTATTGGAACTTTACTTACTTTGCTGCTACAGCAGCAGTGCTCCCATTGCTGTGTTCTGTTTTGAATATGGTAGCCAGTAACTTGAGCATAAGGCTCAGTACTTCAGCCTCTGGTTGGCAACGTAACATTTGTTTGTTACATACAGGAATATTTAGGCATATTTACAAATAAAAAATGTAATTAGCCCCTAAGGGTCATGCTAATAAATTAACAAAGACAAAATTACACCTAGGTAGGTATTACAGTATAATCTTTGTTACCTTAAAGAACTTAAATCTATGGTTATTAATAAGAGAGTAATTGATTACATTATCTATACAGATAATACTATCTATCTAGACACGCGGCAGCGTGTCAAGCCAAGTTTAAGCAAAGACCTGGCTAGCCAGCGCCGAGTGTAATTCTACACGAACCACTTGGTGCCACTTTTGACCCTTTTATAACTCAAAATCTAAATTTAAGGTGAATACATAAAACAACGTATCCATAAGGACATCAAGAATCTCAAATTTCATAAAGCTAGCTCAAACGGTTATAAAGATATGAAGGTCTAAATGTCGTAAATTTTAGTACCTACTGACTGACTGACTGACATACCTATAGTAGCTAAACCTAACCTACTTCCAGATGACCTAGAAGGATGAAATTTTGAATCCAGCTCGGTAACTATTTGTGTGAATGTAGGAAAATATCGAAAAATAAAAAAAATCAAAAATAGGCCATACAAAAAAAAACGCAAGAAAAAAAATTAAATTAAATGCCTACCTAGTTTTCTTTACAAAAAGTAATGATATCCCACCAAAAACATAAATGTAAAAAAGGAGAGCTAATTTCAATACAAAAATTATTATGCTTGGCTGTGAAATCCGAAGCAAAAAGAATGGAAATATTAATGGGTTCCAAGTTCTATGCAAAATCCAAATACTTATTTATAGGAATAAAATAACATTATGATCAAGTATGGAACTCTTTTTCTTTGCTTTATTCGATAACTGTAACAAATACTGTTATTTCAAATAAGGGTTCTAATAGTAGGTTAGATTTAACTTGGTCAGTTTTTATAATATATATGTTGAAGACATGTTGAATATTGTTATGAAATAACTGATGTAATGAAAACTAGCCAAGTTAAATCTAACCCACTATTAGATCTCTTATTTTGAAATAACAGCATTTGTTATGGGTATTGAATAAAGCAAAGAAATAGAGTTTCATACTTGATCATAATGTTATTTTGTTCCTATAAATAAGTATTTGGATTTTGCATAGAACTGCCAACTGGGCGCCAACCCATTAAGATTTCCATTCTTTTTGCGGTGGAATTCATAGCCAAGCATAATAATTTTTGTATTGAACTTGGCTCTCCTTTTTTACATTTATGTTTTTGGTGGGATACATTATACAAAACTGAATCCCCATTTCTTGTGGTCATCGCATCATGTCCTAACACATAGACCGATTTTGCTAATTCTTTTTTGTTATATTGTTTTTTTTTTAAATTGGAGGGAAAACGGGAAAAACAATGCTTTATTTACATTTATGTTTTTGGTGGGATACATTAAACAAAAATGAATCCACATTTCTTGTGTTCATTGCATCACGTCTTAACAGATAGACCGATTTTGCTAATTCTTTTTTGTTATATTGTTTTTTTTTAAATTGGAGGGAAAACAGGAAAAACAATGCTTTATTTTTACCACACAAAGTGTATGTAGCTGTTAATGTCAAGGGATACGAAGTTCGTTCGTCGGCTTCATTATATGATAAATATGATTTTGTCACCGCGTTGGACCGGGTCCGCTTTGTAAAAGAGACCATCTGCTTTTCTAAAAGGAAACGTATAAGAAACGCTTTATTAAGTGCCAACAAGTCCACTGGTGGTAGAGTACTGTGCGGCAATTCGTCCTTATGGAATCCACCGCCTTACCCATTCCTGCAATCATAATGACTTCTTCATGTTCCGGGCCGGAGGGCAGGGCAGCCAGTAGACTTGCACCATAGGCCCAACATCCCGGCCACAGGACAGCGACGCACCTATAACATCTATGGTTTCTATAGGCCCTTGTTGTCCCTAATAAACAGGAGACCCGTATGCTTATTCGCTGACTTATCATATAAAATTGTACCAACAACAGAAATTAGGCTAAAAGATTCTTTTAATTCCGAACAAACTATTTTTATTTCGGTACTAAACAAAAAGCTATATGTCTTCCTTAATTGACATAATGTGTACTGAAACAAAGAGATTTTCTTATTCTTTCGTTATGTGAGAAGTTGAGATTTGGATCTTTCTCCATAGTATATTTAGATGGATAAAAGTTTGAAGCTCCTGAAGTAGGGGAGGGTAAATAAACGTTTTCTAACTTTGTTTACTTCAGCTCTTCATTTCGATCTCGATTTTCCCTGTTAATAGCTCTATTAGCCTATTTGTGGCTAAGTGTATGAGTCTGCAAGAAGTGTTTTTTTTATTCACATGAACCATACAAGTGGTATTTGTGCGCGTCGACATTTTTTAAACTACCACCGGATCGGAATCGCGGCCTCACACTGAGAAGATCCGGCGAAAGAAACTCAGCGGGCTTGTCTTTTTTTCAATAATAATATTTACAATATAATCTAGATTAAAATTACTAATTACAATCTGATTTTAACTTAAATAAAAGGTACAAATAATTACATTACAAATTGCAGTGGGAGATTGAAACCTCTATTCCCAAGCATGTTCATCTTCCAAATACTCTGAGACTGTATAATAGCCTTTTTGACATAATTTTGCTTTGATACATTTTTTAAACTTATTTATAGGTAGATCTCTAATACCAATGGGCAGCTTATTGTAGAAACGTATACATTGACCCAAAAAGGATTTATTAATTTTACGGAGACGAGTTTTGTACGCGGTTAGATTATTTTTATTCCTCGTATTAATATCGTGAACATCACATTGTTTTGTAAACATACATAGATTTTTTTTAACATACATTAAGTTTTCATAAATGTATTGGGATCTGAAGGTTAAAATATTTATTTCTTTGAATTTTTCTCGGAGGGAATACCTTACTTTAAGATTATAAATAGCTCTAATAGCTCTTTTCTGTAATACAAATAAAGTATTTATATCTGCAGAATTTCCCCAAAGAAGTATCCCATAAGACATTAAACTATGAAAATAGCTAAAATATTCGGGCCGTTTCAACATCGGTTAATGTTCTTATTTTTTTAACTGCAAATGCTGCTGAACTAAGCCTATTTACCACTTTCTCAATATGAGGACCCTATTGTAATTTATTATCAATTGTGATGCCTAAAAAGACAGTGGATTCAACCAGATCCAGATTAAATCCATTTAGTTGTACATTGGAATCTACTAGCCTAACATTGGGCATTGAAAATCTAATACATTTCATCTTATTACCATTTAAAAGAAAATTGTTAACCGTGAACCAATGTACAAGTTTGGATATCGCATTGTTCACTTCGTCATACTTACTCAATTGCCTTTTCACTTTAAATATAAGTGAAGTGTCATCCGCGAACAAAACAATATCGTGGGTATCCCTTATGTAATAAGGTAAGTCGTTCATATATACAAGAAACAAAAATGGACAAAGAATAGAGCCCTGCGGTACGCCAATCGTAACCGCAGAACCCGAAGAAGTTTTACCATTTATTTTAACCCTCTGAACTCTATTGTTTAAGTATGAGATCATGACATCAAGGGCTTTGTTCTTAATTCCGTAATAGCGTAATTTCCTTATCAAAGTATCATGATGAACACAGTCGAAAGCCTTAGAAAGATCACAGAATACACCTAATGCATCATGCGAGTTCTCCCAGGCTTCAAATACGTTTTTTAATAATTCCACCCCTGCATCAACGGTTGTGCAGCCTTTGGTAAATCCAAACTGTTTATTATGTAACAATTTGTTTACTTTAAAGTACTTTAAAGTAAGTAACGTATCTATTATTAGGTATAGATATGATCTAAATGCAGAAAAACGATCACCTAAGTATTACGTTAATGTGGAACGAAACCAAAAGTTCAGTTTTTCATTCGAATATTGTCTCAAATATTACTATTTACGTAGTAAACGCAGTCCGTGGTAAAGGCAACGAGGTCATCCAGACGTGTCAAACCTGTTATTATGATGATAGGAAGGAGGAAGGCAGATTGTCTATACTGCAAAGGAGCCCGAACCAACACAGGGAATATCCTTAAAGCATTCAGGCCCTTATAGTCCTAAAGATGATAAAAACGAAATCAATTTCGTAAAATTCAGATTGTCTATACTGCAAAGGAGCCCGAACCAACACAGGGAATATCCTTAAAGCATTCAGGCCCTAATAGTCCTAAAGATGATAAAACGAAATCAATTTCGTAAAATTAAATTGTAAGTGAATCTGTGAATATTAAACAGCTGAATATTCTGGGTGATCATTTTATTTAGAGACCGCCATTTTGAAAACCCGTAAAAAGATAAAATTGATGTAAACGACAATTGAGATTAAATTTAGTTGAAACCGGTATCTGGATTCATAAAAAGGACATAAACGCCAGTGAAAGACAGTTTCAGCATCGTAATAGCTATATTTAGCTGTTATCGTTTTATCTTTATAACTTAATTTTGTTGTTATGAACAATGGTGCATACATACAAAGTTTTTAACTTAAAAAAGGAGTTTTTTTAATTTTTTTTTTATTATGAAATTGGAAGGCAAACAAGCAGACGGATTTCCTGATGGTAAGAAATTCCCGCCGCCTAGAATCACCAAAGATGGTAATGGTGCGTTGCCAACAAGAGGCCGGGATGTTAGGCCTCGAGCAAAAGTAAGTTTACCGGCTACCTTACCCTCCGAACCGGAACACGTCGTGACGTTATGGCGGCAGGAATAGGTAAGGCAGTGGTACCTATCCGGGCGAGTCGCAGCGAAACTCTACCACCTAGTCAGATGTCACGGTGTTAGTGACGGGAAGCCTATGCTCGCCTTTTACGAACTGCCTATCAAAGGAAGGCAGATGGTCTATTCTACAAAGGAGCCCGGACCAACACGGGGGAAAACGACTGCTTTCTTTTATATATCTTTATGTTAATTATGAATATATTTAAAAGTTAGGTTGGTCTGGGCTCCTTTTTGCATCTGCATTACTGCCAGGCAGCTCGTGAAAGGTGAGCGTAGGCTTACCGCCACTAACACCGTGACATCTGACTAGGTAGTCTAAGTTTCGCAGCGACTTGATCGGATTGGTACCACCGCCTTACCTATTCCTGTCGTCATAATGTCAAGACTTGCTGTTGACGTTTTTCGGATCGGAAAATTAGGTAACCGGGACATTTACTTTTGCTCGAGGCCTAACATCTCAGCCTTAGGTTGGCAACACACCGTTATGGGCTTCGATGGCTCTAGGCGGCGTGATTTTTTTAAAATCCATCCATTTGTTTGCATCTTCACGCCCATATTCCCGAAGGGGTAGGCAGAGGCTAGCCTATCGCCCACCGGGCATACTTCCAATCCCGAACAATATCTTTTTATTAGACAATTGGGAAAACCCAATATTCTTTTTGTTGCCCGAACCGGGATTCGAACCCGGGACCTCATGCAGTCAAGTACAACTGAACCGCTAGACCTTTCAATATCATAAAACTGGTTTCCTGACGTCAGTTCAAAGCGTTGTATTGCGATTTTGTTTGGATGTATTTTACCAAAACAAATATATTTGAACGGAATACATCAAATAAAAGTTGTGTGAGGAAAACTCGTATATATGTAACGATTTTATTACAGTACTAAACTTTAAGTAAATTCTGTGTGGACCCTCATAAATTTTTATGATAGTAGTCCAAAATATATTCTTATTTATGTGTATTTTCATTATAAACAAATTAATATTAATGAAAGGGTGTCTGTTTAGAATCATCTAAAATTATTTTAGTTTATTACTAGGTCTTTTAATTAAATTTAAATTATTGAGACAGTAAATGTTAAGTTGCTCTTAATTAAATACGCACGTAGTCTTTTAAGGTAATCGATTCTGGGTGTTATGACTAAATGTATTTTTTATGAAGCTAAGTAAAACTTTAAAAACCGACTTCTACTCAATCTAAAGTGGTCTTTCTTTAAATTTTATCCACATCCGAACAGTAGTTGTTGATATTTTTAAATGAAGAAACACTTGTACTGTTTTACGTATCACTTATAATTTATTATTTTATAAATTGCCTACCGGTTTCGCTTACGATAACATTATCAGGGTTAGAACTTAAACTACTCTAAAACCGTTAGGCAATTTATAAAATAATCAATTATAATTGATACGTAAAACAGTACAAGTGTTTCTTCATTTAAAAATTTGAATATTTGGAACTTTTACTAAGCGCCGACGATGGAAAATATCAAATATAGTAGATGTTGAACTCTACTTTATATTATTACATACTATAATTTCGGTCAGATCGTTGACGAATTTTTATGCATTAAAATTAGTTGGCTATTGACAAAGTAATCCTGTACAAAAACGTATAAAAATAGAAGTAAAAACATACGTTGAATTACGCAACTCCTTTTTTGGAGTCTATTAAAAAGCCGACTTTGTTCTCAACAGGAAAGTCCCCCAGGTACACAAAAATTAGGTATTTTTGCAACTTCCCTGGTAATTATCAAATCCAGACTTGTTATTTGAAATTAATTAATCTTTCAAAATAAATTACTAGAAAATGTTAGAACATCAAAAATAATAATCCTTATAAATGTGGAAGTTTGTTTGTTTGGTACTCCTTCAGGCAAAAAGCCGCTTAACCGATTTTCATTAAATTTGGTACACACATAGAGGGTAACTTGGATTAACATTTTTTATCTCCAAAAAATATTACTGTGGAACCATCAACCACGCAGGCAATTCCGTGGAAAACAGCTAGTGCTATATAATTATAGAATGTAAAATTCTAAATAATATACAGCATGATTTTTTTATCACCATCCAATTTTTTTCTGGGCATGAAGTATCTATAGATAAGTCCATTTATGAAAAAAATATGTATCTAGCAGGTAGCTATCTAGCATGTCAGAGCACTCAGCGCTTAGGTATGGAGCGCGCGCTGCCCATAAACATCAATATTTGCGATGTCATATCTTAATATTTAGTATTGAGAGATACTAAAAGAAAAAACACGTATTTAATTATTTTCACTTAAGATCAACATATTAAAATTTGGATGGTGATTAAAAAGTCAGGGTGTATAATTAAAAATATTAGACATATTTTAAAGAAATTTTTTAAGGTTAATTCACTATAACTCATTATTTGCGAAGGTTTTTATAAAATATTTGATGTTTTATAAAAAATTATAGGCGCTTGGTTAAACTTCCAAATATTCATATTTTTAAATAAAGAAACACTTGTAGTGTTTTACGTATCGCTACGTACCTAATCTAACCTTTTTGTTAATTTGAAAATAGCCTACCGGTTTAGCTTATATAGAATCACCAGGGCTAGTTATAGTTTAAGTTTTAGCTCTGATAATGTCACTTTAACAATCATGATAATAAATTAAAAGTGATTCGTAAAACAGTACAAGTATTTCTTTATTTATAAATATGAGTATTTTATAAACATGGACAATGTTACTATGATTACTTTATTACAATACTTTATTACAATAATTTAGGAAGGAATGACAGATGAAAGATTGACAAAGCAGATATTCAGTACGAATGTGGATGGATATAGGTACCCGGGGAGACCAAGGCTGACATTTCACGATCAGATCAATCAGATGTTATCCGAGGGTGATGTCAAGAGTCTCCGAAACCGGCGTGTTTGTATGAAAAGGGTAATGAATGTGAAAGAAGCAAGACAGGTTTGTCAGGATCATGAGGTCTAGCACTCGATACTCTCTGCCTACCCCGTAAGGGACATGAAGATATGTATGTATTTATGTATGTATGCCCAATAGAAACACAGATAAAAAAATTGTTAGAAATTTAACCCAAGCACAGGGCATGTGCTAAAATAAAAAAAAACATGATTCTATATAAAGAAATATTGAATTTACCGCCTCGTTAGTCGAGTAGCTAGCGTACACGCCTGACTACACCGACTAACCCGACGATTCGATTCCCGACGGGGGCAGGCATTTGAGTGATGAACATTTAAACGTCTGCATTTCCTGTTTATCTATTTAAGTATTTCTACGTATTGGTATCGTTGACTAACATCCATTACACAAGCATATAATTTGCTTACTTTGGGGTTAGATTCAATTTGTGTAACTTGTCCAGAGATATTTATTTATTTATTAACACATGATCACGACAGTACAGCAGTCATATGACAGCCACTTAACGAAATCCCACTTAACGATAACGATAATGCTCATGGAAAAATGCGATACCGCGATGTAGCTTCTGGGTAAAAAAATGGCGTCTTGTCTTTTAAATCACAATCGATAATTAAGTAAAAGATTAAAGAAAGACCATACCAGTCTTACTACTAAAAAAGGCTCACCGTCACTAACACCGTGACATTTGACTAAGTGGTAGAGTTTAGCAGCGACTCGGCCGGATTGGTACCACCGCCTTACCTATGCCTACCGCCATAACGTCATGACGTGTTCCGGTTCGGAGGGCAAGGTAGCCGGTAAACTTACTTTTGCTCGAGGCCTAACATCCCGGCCCCAGGTTGGCAACACACCATTACCACCTTTGGTGTCTCTAGGCGGCGTGAATCTCTTACCATCAGGAAATCCGTCTGCTTGTTTGCCTTCCAATATTCTAAAAAAAACTAAAGAGCATTTTTTTTAAATGCCCCTTTAAACAAACGCCTTTTTCTATATTGTTTAAAAAGGCGTGCCATTAGAAAAATAATGAGTATTATAAAAGTTGATAAACAAATAATAAGAGGCTTATACGTTTAAGTAATAAAAATTCTAACAATGTCATTCGAGTTTAAACGTGTTTAATTTGACAAACGATAAAAGTAGAATGTATTTAGCCAGTATACCCTAAATCCCTATTTCACGTGGACATCGCATCACGCCTAAATGGAAGGCCAATTTTTCGCATTATTTTTTATTTCTTATGTAAAGAAGGTTCTTATGTAAAGAAAACCTAGAAAGTGG
>NJDD01004916.1:89561-109025 GCA_002245505.1 Calephelis nemesis | reverse complement strand
CTCCCGTGTTGGTCCGGGCTACATTGCAGAATAGACCATCTGCCTTCCCGCTAGGCAGCACGTAAAAGGCGAACATAGCGTTACCGTCATTAGCACCGTGACATTCTACTAGGTGGTAGAGTTTTGCAGCGACTCGCCCGGATTGGTGTCAACGCCTTACTTATTCCTGCTACCATAACATAAGTGCTTGCTATTGACGTGCTCCGGTTTGGAGGGTTAGGTAGCCGGTAAACTTTCGCTCGAAACCTAACATCCCTCTGGTTGGCAACGCACCATCATCACCTTTGGTGTCAATCAGGAAATCCGTCTGTTTGTTTAAGTAAGTAAGTATCTTCACGCCCATATCCAAAAAGAAACAGGCAGAGGCACAACCATGGCACCCACGACTAGCCGAAGACACTAAGTCATAAAATGTGATAGGCGGCAAACCTATCGCCAACCGGCCACATATCCCATCCCGAGCAACATTTTTTTATAAAAAATTGAAAAAAACCAAATTTTCTTTTCGTTGCCCGACCCCGGAATCGAACTCGCGAACTCATGAATTTAAGTCAACCACCTGGACCGCTAGACTTCAGTTGTTTGCCTTCCAATATCATGAAAAAATGATTCTAAACACAACTGTTGCTAAACTCCCAAAGTTAAGGATTACGACATCATTGAGTTACAAGATTGCAGGGCGTGGGCGGCAATAAATCACATAATTCAGGGTAAATGGAACAGATACTGTATTCAGTGAGGGTATATCGAGCTTTCGAACACGAGAGGATGTGCTCAAATAAAGGAGTACATTTACAGCTTACAAATAAATATTTAGTTTCCCCGATTCACGTTGAAGGAGGTTTATGTCGTAAACGTGGAAAGATATGAATTGTAAAGTATGGGACTGCTTAAGTACTAAAAGTCCTGCAGATGGCGCTAGTTACTTTCATAAGTTATGACGTCATAAAATGGGTCCGAGTGACTTAATTGCAATTAAATTTCGTTTTGATGAGACCCAGCGTTTAATACTCTATTTAATTAGTGTCTTCTTATACAAATTTCGAATGAAGGTTCATTGTTCATATAATAAATACATGTTGTCATATTAATTATAAACTTAGACTAAAGAGTGCCATAGTTTCAGGTTACATTATAGTTTGTATTACAGGGAAAAATACTATAATATTAACTTTAACCTTTGATGACTTTAGTTTATGTTTGTCAATAATACGGCTATAATACAGTTGGCAGAAGATAATATTTTGACAACTACAACTACTAACTGGGTTTTATTTATTATAGGATACATTTTTAGGATTTATTTATTATAATTTGTGTTATGTTTAAACGAATCGCTAACATCCACAAATTCAATTTGGTAACTTTGAGGTAAATGAATCAGTGTAAATTTTTCAGAGATTTTTATGTTTACTAAAAACAGTATCGTTACGCCCTTATTGCCCAAGAATTAAGCAGAGGTACAATCAGGCCAACCACATCTAGTGGAAGATACTAAGTCTGACTATGTGGTAGTTTCCAAATCTATCGCCAACTTTAATATAAAGATCACACCGTACCATTTTTCATTTTTTGTCGCACAAACCGGGACTTCATGAAGTCAAGTCAAATACCACACCACAAGGACACTAACAAGACTTCCATATTTTTTTTATATGGGTACTAAAGTCATAGATTTAAAAAAAGCATTTTCTTAAAAACATTTTTATAACGTAGTCAATTTAAGCACTCAAATTTTGATCGAATTAGTGGCTTAAATTAATTACTAATTCTGATACAAAGGCCAATAATTGAGTGATAATAGTGTGAAATATCTCCTACCCACATGTAGGCGTTTGCCCACCGATGGACGGGAAATCGTTGATAAAAAAACATAATTTATCTTGTAATAAAAATGATTCCTTATTTCCCTCAGATCCTTGCATTGCATGAACAAATGGATGGTCGGCTAAGTTAGTCCTATATATCAAAATGAATCACCATTTTTCTTGTTCATCTCATCACGCGTAAATGGATAGACCAAGTTTGTTAATTACTTTTATTTTGTTATTTTCAGGAGAAGGTTCTTATTATGAAAAACAAAATCAATATTCGTAATTAGGACATGACTACTTCTGTTGGATTAGCTAGTTTGTTATAAATTCAAACTAGTTTGCCCTATTTCTAACGGATAAAATCTGCAAGGTGTATCTTAGAACAATTATTTTAATAATTATTATCTAATAGTGAAAACCACATTGGATATAACCTGAATTGCAATTACGTATAAGTCCCCTTATACGTAATTGCAATTCAGGTTATAAGTCAGCCTAGAAGTCAAACAAGCGTACAATGATAGAAACCGACTGATTTCATATGTTTTTGAACATACGCATTTTTCTTTTTTTATAATTGTTATTCATATACATTTTTAAATTTAATGTAAATATAGTGAAACAAAAGTTATAAAATGTGAATTTCCATTATGGGATAAGTTAATATATCAACGTAGTCGACAAGAAGAACATTATAAATTTAAGGCAATGCAATATTTAAATCCTTAGTACCTATATTTATTGCAACTCACGAAAGCCAAGCGGGCTTTACTTTTTTAACTTTTTTAACCTAATATTTCCTTAATTGCTTATTTTTGTAATTGTTTGCATAAAGTTATACACTGACTTATTTTTTTTTCATTATAACCATACTGAATTTGCTTTTAAGTACACTCCGACAGAATATAAAATACGCCTGCCAACAGTTCACTCGCCTTGGTGAGTTAAAAGAACTGCACTGAATTTTATGATTTCTTTCGATTTTTTTTATTGTTTTCGATAATCGATCAATTTCGATCGAGTTGGGTACTTTAATTTTTTAATTAGACTTTGCAGTGAAGTGATACTGATAGTTTTTTAACTAGTATATTGCATTAGTAAAAAATAGTAGAAGTAAAATATTATAAAATTAATCTCATATGTTTTTACTTTGTTGCAGATAGACGTTACTACGCTTGAATAAGCTGTGAGTATAATATATTTTCTATTGATGTCATATACCTTACGGATTGTATATAAGTGTAGAAATTTAAAAAATGCGAGCCTTCGCTTTACGTCCGACAAACATAAAATATCAGAATTATATTGTCCATGTAATATCTTGAAGCTGCATAATACTGGAGGTTATACTTTTTACAAAAAACTGATGTCATTTCCAAATATTGTTGGCTTTCTTTGTACCAGCCTCTCTTTCTTGAAAAAAGTCAAGTCAATTAACATAGTCAAAAGAGAGAGAGAGAGTGAGAGAGATTAATCCAGTAGTCAGCATTTCAAAATGAAATCATTTCTTTATTAAGCATGTGAACTCCAAAAGTAGTCTACAGCAATACCTTGCCAAGGTAAATTTCGTTACACCAAAAAGTTGGTCTAACTTATAAATACTATTTTATAATAAAAACTGACATAAATGTATTTGAAGTACGGTCGATTTCAAAAGTCCCTTATCAAATTTACATACTCTTCACATGGAAAATTATGCATCGACTTTTGTCTTTGATAGTACATTGATCTCAGAAATATACATATTTAAATTCGACATCGCGTTAGATCTTCAAATGTCGTTCCCAGAATTTTCACATAGTTCTAGTTTCTTTTGCTCAATTCCATCAAATCAAAATATATGTTTTAGCAAATATATGGACTTATAAGTTATGTTTTTTATTTAAACAAAAACTTGGAGTTTGGTCCTTATTTTTTCAACCATTTTAATTATTCTTCAGCCTCCTAAAAATATTCAAGAAGTGTAAACAACGTAACACATTTTTGCATTTATAACATTAAATGAGTAGCTAGCTACTGCCCTAGCTGAACTAGCTGCTGCCCCGACTTCATATACGCCTTGAAGTGACTTTTTGTTAGAGAACGAAATTAAAAGTTGTAAAAACCTCGCGATTAGCAACATATTAGCCATTTAAAAAAAAAACAATTGACCTGTGAAAGGTACCTTAAATGTCGACTCGATATATAAGGTACTACTACAAAAATTTGGTCTAAATACGTTCAGTAGTTTTCACGTAAAAAGTGAACAAACTGATGAAAAATTTATTAACTCTCGTTTTGGGCTCAGTACCCTGCAATTTGCTACAATCACAGTTTTTAAAAATATTTCATGTGCAGATTTAGTTTTATTTCTATTTCATTATACGTATAGATGAGGGGTTTCATTGGAATTTGACTTGCTTTTCACTCATGCATTTTAGATATGAAAATGAAAACACAATTTAGACCGTTAAAAATTTGTATTCATTTTTATTTATTCTTAAATTAAACTTAATTCCACCCAAAAAAGTGAAATATATAACTTACTTGTAGGGTTTCCTAAGCAATGAAATTTAAAGAATCATTTCTAAAATCCTGCCCAACTTTGAGTTATTTGCATTTAAATTCACAATAGAAATATTAACCTTAGCTCACGACCCCTTTATACGTCCTTAGGGGCTGAATTATGAAGCTGAACACGTATTTCATTATTTATATCTAAGAGTAGGTAATTAAGTAAATGAAAGGTTTTTTGTGGAAAAAGACAACGAATAAAACGGCACTTATGTTGACTCACCGTAGATTTTTTGGTACGTTGTTTTCTTGTCTGACTGCGTATGCAAGTTTATTAATTGCATTAACTTCGAACAGTGCTAAATACCTTAATTAGGAATATAGCTGTTTTCAGTGAGGTTATGTATCTTTATCAGCAAAAGTTGCTGCACAGTATTCTAAGCACTTTAGGAATAGAGGTCTGTAGTGTATTAAGGGTATTTTAAATTGGAATCAAGTATGTCAGCTAAGGTACTCTTGAACATAACACTGGTGAATTATATAAAAAAATTGAATTATAAACATTAAGTTTTTTTTATATATAAGAGAAGGCAAACGAGCAAGTGGGTCACCTGATGGAAAATGATCACCGCCGCCCACGGGCATCCGCAATACCAGGAGTATCACAAATGCGTTACCGACCTTTAAGGAATGAGTACGCTCTTTTCTTAATCTTAGTCCCTAAGTCATAATTGTTTGGGAATACCGCCCTCGGTAACTGATTCCACAAAGATGTTGTGCGAGATAAGAAATGTCTTCGGAATCGCACAGTTGTAGATCGCCGCGTATCAAGATGGTGGGCATGATACGTGATAGTTAATAGTAAACAAATTATTTTATCGGATTTGTTGAATTAATTTGTAACTTAATGTTAATAATCCGTTAGTACAGCGTTTAAAAGTACCTAAAATGACATATGCGATTCCAACTTTCAATTCTAATTATATCGAGATTCAAGAACGACGATTGGTAATGACCAAATTAATCCAAATTTGTCCTCTCACCAATTGCCAGTCAGATCTGTGTAAGAGAAACCATCTTCCTCCCCACTTACAATATGTCTGGTTATTAGTTAAATGCGTCATTAGACTAACTACAAAAACCACAGCTGATGGTTGAGCGCCGTGCAGCAACTTGACCGTGTAGGATCCACTGCATTAGTCATTACTACCATCCGGTAGCCAGTACATTTGCATATTAGGCCCTACCCATATGACAGAGTTGCACAACTAACATCTATGGGTAAAAGCTATCTTTTACCATTAGGAGAGTCTCGTGTTTGTTTGGTATTGTTTTGCCATTAAAAAACATTGAAAACTGTCTTAAAAAGTGTAGAAGGTATAATATAGGCTGTATTAGTTATCCGTCTGTTTTGAAGGCTTGCGTTGTTCCAGCAATATCTTGAGTAAGCATGTGACGTAGCAAGCAACCTAAACTATTAAGAGGCAAGATGTTATTATAAGTTAGTTAAATAATTTTATAAGATGTATTATAATTATGATACGAGTAAAAAACAATGAAGAATCTGGAATGTGAGGACAAGCAAATTCAAGGTTTACCCTAGATTTGTCTTAATTTACCCATGGATTCCTATTTACCCAACTTTCTGGTGAAGAAAGTAAAATTAATAACCTCATTTTAGACATAATAATAAAATGAACTTAATCTGGATACACTTGCCTACTGCGATAATAAAAAAGATATCACAAGGTTGTATGAAGTCTCACGCTAGACCTAGATAGGCAACGAATAAAATTCACTGAATTTATCTCCCAGCGAGTTGCCACATTCACATTTTACTGCCAATATGCTGTCCCAACTTTCTTCCGCTTCGGAGCATGTGTGAACTATCTGTTATTTCATTTTAATTCATGATTGAATTTTCAAAGGAATAAATTTGTCCCATATGACTTATCTATAACATTATCAGTAGCAGATGGTGATAGTAATACTTTTATTTGTAATATTGAAAAAAGGGAATATGGCGCGGGTGAACTTAATTTTGTGATTGCGTAGGTCTGGATCCACATTTGTGTCATTTTTATCTGACTTCAAAAAGGATGAGGTTATACTCTTATATTTTTTATATATGTTACTAGCTATCCCGGCGAACTTCATACCGCCCGTTCAGTTTGTATGGGAAAAATTAAAATGTTACTACGTTTCCGAATAAATGACGCTCGAATTTAATTAAGTAACCACGTTTCCAAACAAACTATGCTCTTTCAATATAGTCTATGACTGTGAATGAAATTGACATTCGTTACGCGCGCTTTTTAAAATATGCAAAATTAAATGTATATTTTTCAATATTTCTGAGAGATTTTCTTAATTTTTTTTCCGTAAGAACCTTCTCCTAATAATAATAAATACAACAAAAAAGAATCAGTGAAATCGGTCCAGCCATTTACGCGTGATGCTGTGACCAAGGAAAACGGGTTTCATTTTTATATATGTATACTAGCTGCTCCGGCGAACTTCGTTCCACCCGTTCAGTTTGTATGGGAAAAAATTAAAATGTTGTTTTTCCCATTTTCCCCTCAAATTTCAAGGTTTTTCTTTTCGTAAGAACCTTCTCCTGATAATAACTAATACAATAAAAAAAAGAATTAGAAAAATCGGTCCAGTCGTTCGGAAGTTATGCGCTTACCAACACATTTAGCGATTCATTTTCGTATATATATAGATTCGATTTCTCCGTGATTTGTGAACCAATTTTAATAATCATTTATTCATTCAAAAGAACGCACTTATGAGGTGATCTCATAGCCACCTAGACTGGATATGATAACAAGATCCCAGCAAAGTCGATATTTTATCGAATACTTATTTTTGTGTAAGTTGATGACTTACTTCTCGAAATCAAAGTCAGTTTTTTGTAGTTTTACTGTACATATATTATTAAATTATAGCATATCACATCTCCGACGCGTAACATCGACTTTTAATATTTTCACTACTTCTAACAAGGGCTGTCTCCAGGGAGAACGTACCTCGATGTTACTTAGTGTCAAAAAGTGGTGTAAGAAAAAGAGTAGCTACTCTACTTTAAAATCGTCTAGTATGGAAAGTGGCGCCTCTAGCAGTTGGTGTATAAAACTTTAGCTTTTAAATGTCATTAGTACCTCTATCCACATTAATAATGCCGTTTTTACTCTCCTCTTCAGAGGCGGAATTAATGATTATTGCGCTGCGATGCGCCCCGTTCAAATATGCTCGATCCTTAAAGGGGACATGCCATGACAGCACAAGATTGGACGTCAATGGCTTTCTGTGATCCGAAACCGGCCTCCACTTTTTTTAATTTGTGATTCATTTGCAGTATACATGGATATTTTAATCATGACTTGGAATAAGGGCAGGATGATCCAACTAATTACATACATACATATATTCACGCCAAGTCCCTTACGAGGTAGGCAGAGAGTGTCGAATGCTAGACCTCGCGATCCTGACTAACCTGTCTGGCTAACTTTACACTCATTACCCTTTTCGTACAAACACGCCGGTTTCGGAGACTCTTGACACCACCCTCGGATAATATCCGATTGATCTAATCGTGGAATATCCACCTTAGTCTCCCCTGGTAAAATTTCTCTAATCCAACTAATTAAAGCATATAAACTAAAATAAACATTGTGTGATCCCAAGTACCATTTTTGCTGTAAAACTACTTGAAACGTAGTCCAATAACCCCTAACATTTGATTCTAGATAAGAATGTATTAATTTAAACAAAGTAAAATCTTAGTTGCTACAATAAATTGAATGAATAAAATCGTAATTGGATAAAATATCATTTCAGTTACTATTTAAATATAACATTAGTATTAAAATAAGTATCAACTTATAATTGACCTATGTTTGTATTTATGTTTCACTACTTAATAAGTATTTTTAGTAATAATAAAAAATATAATATAAGTAATTAATAAAAAATATAATTGAAATGTTATTGAAAAAAACGGGCAAGGAATAACGATACGTTATGTCCTGCAGTAAGCTGATGAGAGCTTATGATGATGAATAATACATATTATATTTATGGTAGGTATTTTAATTTTACTACTTTTACTACTTTTTATTAGTCTGAAACTCTTGCATAAGGATTTTTTTTTACAGAATTTTAAGAAAGCAAAATTCATTAACCCCTTGATAGTCTGCGATGAGTTTTTTTTTCATAAAAATCGGTGAAAAATGATTAAAAGCGTTTCTGGTATTTCCTGTTTAGCACACATTTTATTTTAATACTAGCTTCCGCCCGCGACTCATTCCGTGCGGATGTCGGGCGTCGCGTGATAAAACTGAAAAATTAAGATTTTTTCTACGTATTTTTCCAGGATAAAAAGTATCCCATTTTATGCCCAAGATAATAAGGTATAATTATACCAAGTTCATCGAAATCGAACCGTTAGTTTTTACGTGATGCCTGAACATTCAAACAGACAGACAGATTTTTTTTTAAATTATAAATTTGGGTTGGATCCAGTAACACCCCCTGCTATTTATTTTTTCAATATTCATATACATATTCAAAAATTGACCCTTCTACAGATTTATTATATGTATAGATAAATAAAATAAAAAAAATAAAGTATAATAAAGTATAATGAGTGACTAACTGGAAACGCCTCTTATCTCCTCTATCGCCTCTGTGGTCTATCGGTTCAAATTTTGGACTTAACTGCATGAGGTCCCAGGTTTAAATTCCGGGTCGGGTAACAAAAAAAATGGGGTTTTCCAATTTTCTAATAAAAAAAGATGTTGCTTGGGATTGGAAATGTGCCCGATTGGCGAAGGGCTTGTCACCTATCACATTGTGGGGCTTAGTATCTTTGGCTAATCGTGAGTGACCTGCTTGTGCCTCGGCCTACTACTTCCAGGATAAGGGCGTGAAGATGCTTTTTTTACTTCCTTACTTTACTGATAGCATTTAAAGAATGACATATAATAGTCATTTATCGTGCCTTTGTCTGCTAATTAAATTAATTTATTTCCACCGCGGGAACTTGTATTAATACCGGGTTAAAAAGTAGCCTATAATTTCACGTCTTTCATCTTTTATCCAAGGTATAATTTATTTATATGATAAAATTCATACAAACTGGTTCAGCTATTTTAAAGTGGAAAAGGAAAATATGAACATATACTGTTACAGTCCAAAAATAATAAAGAGTGTTCATGTTGTTTACCACTTAAAGAACACTTTATATTACACTCGACTATTATAAAAGTAATGGAGCATTTATAAAATGTAATTATTGTTCAAGAAAGCCAGAAACGTATTTAATAACAACTTTAATTACGAATTTCAACAACCGATAAAGTTAAAATGCGGAATCCGCCCCTGTACAATCGAATCCTTGCAAGTTTTTCAAAGTAATTTGTTTATTGTAATTATTATTTTTATTGGTTTTCTGCCGCTCCTTGTAACAAGGACGTGTCTTGATTGTTAATTTTACACGAATAAGTAAAATCAACAGACTGTAAAAGCTAAATGCGAAATATTTTTTTATGGGTTTGAATTAGGACCTACTGAAAACTTATGTAAAGGCTTATTTCCTTTAATATATTTTACTGTTATTAGATAGCGACCAAGCAAGCGTTTTACTTAATTTGATGTTTTTCTAATTCTATAGTTAAAATAAAAAAAAATGTATGTGATGTTTGCATGATTCATTTATGTTGATATTTATTATTTTTTTTAATCAAATGTTTTATCTTTATTATATAGTAAAGTATAATGAATCTAAAAATGAATCGCTAAATGTGTTGGTAAGTGCATAACTTCAGGACGACTGAGTCGATTTATCTAACTCTTTTATTATTGTGTTAGTTATTATCAGGACAAGGTTTTTATGAAGAGAAAATCCGGGAAAATTGCAGGGAAAATGGAAAAAACATATATGGGAAAGAATATTTCCAATACTGAACGGGTGAAACGAATTTTGTCGGGGCAGCTAGTTTATCAATAAACATTAATTGTCAGTGTAAAGAAAGATGTGAGTTTTATGTCGTGTTTACCTGTAAAAAGTTGTGCAATTTGTAATATTTTTGTATGTGTAAATTAGATTATTGTTACAACTCTAAACTTGTTTAATAAAATAAAATAAAATAAGAAAACACTGCTAGACAGAGACAGACAAACACCTTATATGCTACAAGAATTATTTACCTATGTCACTCTACATTTTAGACACTTTCGGTCGGTCTAAGAAGTACTTGCATTTGGGTTTTATAACATACAGAATATTCGAATACCCTGACTGAAATATTTTTTTCTTTCCTTAAAATTCATGATATACCTACAATATTGATCTTGTACTCATCATGCAAGCATGATGAGTACGTAACGCCTAACTATTATTTTCATTGGTCTCGTTTTGTTTGCATATGCAAACGAAACCAATGAAAGTAAAAATAATATTTATAGGACCCCTATCTGCACAATTTTGTTTTTATCGAAATCTATAAGCACTGACGATAGACTGCACGTCACTATTGTTTTTTTCTTAGGTTGGTACTCTTGGCAGATACTTGTTAGGTTGGCTAAGAAAGTAACAACATTTTGACATTTGGTGTTTTTTTTTGTATTAAGTCCCGTCTCTTCTTACGTAGTATTGCATTCTCTTTTGCATGATTGTACATTCTACCATCAGTGCTTTAATACTTGACACAATGTTAAACAAATTTGATACACGAGTTACGAAGACACAAAACAATACATAGGTAAAGCATATTTTAATCTTAATTTCCGAGGGAAAACAAATCTTTAAGTCCCGGCCTAATCCCGAAATAACACAAATTAAACAAATACAATTTGTAAAAATTAATAAAGGTTCTATTTCTTTGAATTTCAAATTACTTTTATCATCCTGAACCGGGTAACACATTTACTTGAACAAAGGAGAAAATCCCATTTGTTTTTAATACTACAATATTTCCGAGCTTTCTCTTTTATACAAATATTCATTTTCTGTTTCATTAATAAAATTAAACTGTATTAAAGAGAGTAGAAAAGTAATATCCGGCAAGGATTCTTGTAAAATGTGCGGCAAAATGGACGTTTTTCTGTTGCTTTTAATTTGAAGTGGCAATGAGAAATGCTCTCTATTCAAATACGAACCGGTTTCGGCTTACTTTAGGATGGATTTAGATAAATGTTGGAAATCTCTCCTCTCAGAATTTATTATGTCAAACTCATTTAAATTTGAGACTGTGGTTTCATTTATTTTTTAGTTACTACGTAATCTTTATTTTAGAAAAGACCATTTGCCTTCGTGCCTTTTATGATATTGCAAGGCAAACAAGCAGACGGATTTCCTAATGGAAAGAAATTCACTCCGCCTAGAGACACTAAAGGTGGTAACGGTGCGTGGTGGTAATTCTGACACTTGTAAAAAATTCACCTAAGCCCTATAGCAATTTCATATAATTAGATTAAATATTGTAAAATAATACCCCCACCTTCGATTTACGTACCTTTTTGGTTTCCTCCCGCGATTTCCTAATTTTTGGTAATAATATTTTTTAATTTTCCGGTAACTTTTCTTACAATTTTTTAAAAATTTCCAATTTTCACAGGTTTTTTGGAAATATCTTCTTATCCGTTTCTTACCGGTAGGAAAATTCGTTTGTCTGTTTGCCTTCCAATATCATAAAAAAACTAAGCGGTCAAGAAAGAAACGAATTCAATATCTGATTTATTTTTATCGATATCGATAAAAAATGTAAAGCTTTAGCCAATTATGTGTGACACGGGCGTAAGTGTGTCAAGAAAAAAGATATATTGTTGCGGAAAACGACAACTTGTAGCTAGCTATGGTAACATTCGCCACGTTATAATGAAACATCACTCACAGATGTCACACTCACTGTCACAGTGGAAGTACGGAATACGGATATTAGAATTACAAGTGACATAAGACGAATTACTAGATCCAAAAATGTAATAAAATATATAATGTCAGTAGTTTAACGAAAGGAATGCATTATCGTTTTCTTAACGTCACACCGATATTCCTCAAAAATATTTGTACTTCATAGAATATTTAGTAAATGTTTGTTTTCTTTGCATCTAATTTAACTATTAGATGAGGGTCAGTCAGGGTCTTGAGTAAAGTGGTGACTTCGTTACTCAAGTTCATCTAGGAGATTTGACGGCAGCGAAGAAACAGATGATACACTAATTTCTTCATGATTATTTCATTTGTGCACTTTTACTCAACAAAATTAATCCAATTCCCACCTAAATTAAACAATTTCACTCAATATAAACATGAAATTCAATAATAATGAAAAAGTTACAACCACCTTCATTTACGATGGCGCCAAAACTCCTTCATAATTATTGAATTTCGTGTTGATATTGAATAAATATTGAAATTAGTTAATTTTGGTGGCATTTTGTACAATTTTGTTTAGTAAAAGTGCACAAATGAAATAATAATGGAGAAATTAGCGTATCGTGTATTCCTCGTTGCCGCCAAATCTCACTCTGTGAGCTTGAGTAATGAGGTCACCGCTTTACTCAAGACCCTGACATGACTTTTATTGACGACTTGTATCTAATTTTAAATAATTGATCCCGATTTTGGAAAATCGGTTAAATTTCTACTTGACTAATGGCATAATGCTAACGCGAATGCCAAAAACTAAAGAAAGAAAAAAAGAAATATATGATGTCAGTAGTTTACCGGAAGGAAGAAGTATTATCAAAGTTATTATCATTTTCTTGACGTCACACCGATATTTTCAAAAGTTTGAAAAAATTAGTACCACATTTTTTGTGTATTCTTCAAATTGCTGCAATTTTTTCGAGTATTTTCCTGTATTTACGCTAATGTTAGACATGACTTTAATACCTTACAAATTGCACAAGTAGGTTTATCCTTAACGTTATGTTGTTGATGGTAGTTAGAGATACTAATACAAAGAAATGCAAAAAATATATATCGGGTGTAGCTGAAAATAACCCAATCCTTCAAATTTAATAATAGGGTAGGGTATGCAATCACAAAAAGTTTTCTTTTAACTTTTTTTAAAATTTTGAGTCACAAGTAAGTATTTTTTTTTAAATGTACATAGAAAAAATTTTTAAACGTAACTCATTTTTTATTTATCTAGTAATACTAGGTGGTAGAGTCCTGCAACGACTCGCCCGGACATACAGGCACCACCGCCTTACCTATTCCTTCCGCAAAATGACGATGCTCGTCATTGTCGTGTTTCGGTTGGAGGGTAGGGTAGCCGGTTTACTTACTTACGCAGGAGGCTGACCATCCTAGCCTCAGGAGTTCAACGCACCATTACCTCATTTGGTGTCTACAGGCGACGGCATTTCTTACCATCAGGAAATCCATCTGCTTGTTGTCTCCCTATAACGTAAAAAAAATAAAAAAAATTTGAAAATTATTCTCAACAGCAAGGCAGTTGCACTAGTCAGATTACAAGTAGTTATGTTGCAGTTCAAGTTCATGATGTATTGATTATCAATACTGACAAAGACAGGGACTCTGATATTACATCAGAATCTTAAGCTATTAGTTTTTACATTTTAAAATTACTACAGGTACGTACTCAAGTACAAGGATTATTGTTATAACTAATGTTAGTTACAGTTGAAGAGTTCCAGTGTACCCCGTGAAGGACCAAGTCCGCTGAGTGGAATAGACCACTTACTCTGCCAGGCAGCTTTTAAGAGGCGAGCATAGGTAAAAACATAGGTCATTACCAACAAGGGTAGAGATCCACCACTTTACCTGTTCTTGCTGCCTTAATGACACTGTCATGTTCCGGTCTAAAGGGTAGAATAGCCGATTACTTACTCAATAGGCCTTCTATTCCAGGCGCAGGACAGTGACGCACCTGTAACATCTATGGTTTTTTATAAGCAATGGTTATCTCCTACATCAGGAGTGCCGTGTGCTTCTCCACTGACCTGTCACATAAAAAACTTCTTCACGCTCATATCCCCGAAGAGGTAGGCAAAGGTATAAACAGGGCTCCCATTACTAGCATATACACTAAATCCCACAATGTGATAAGTGGCAAGTCTATCTCTTCTATATAACTACATGCTATGAATATTTTTCAAGCTAAATGAAAACAAAAGAAACATTCAGACATGTCAGGTTGATCCGGACTTGTCAAATTGTGACTTTTTAATCAACGTTTTCCGAGAAATAGATTAAACTTCTACAGAAATGTCGTGTACAGACTAATCTGAGAAGTCCGTGGTGACTCTTTCTATTATTTTATTGGAAAAAGATAGCGATCGCGAAAAGTGGAAGTAAATTATTATTGTTTACTTATAGCATATGTAATAATAATTGTTTATATATTTATGAAATTGTGTTAAAATCACAGTTTGAATACACAACATAAATCCCGCTTATGAGATAGGCAAAGGTACAACCAGGGATCAGGTAGCCACGATTAGCCGACTACACTAAGTCCCACAATATGGCAAAGCTAATCGGCACATATCCAATCCTTTGCAATTTTATTTTTATTAGAAAATTGAAATAATGTATTAAATTGTTTCCAATTTGGCACTTGGTGAAACTCCATTATGTATTTTTTATATATATGAAAGAATACTTGCCTCCCTACCTACCTCAAGAAGTCAAGTTTGAAGCTGGACCGTTAGACCACAGAGGCGATTAAATATACATAATCTTTACGAGATTTAATTAATAAACGATTATTTCTCAAGATACGAATGTAACATTTTAGTTTTTAACTCTAAAAAGTTTCTGTAAACAATATATGAACAAGAAAATTTTTAAATTTTAAAAGAAAATTATGGTAATGAGAAAAGGCACTAAGGATAAGGAAATAGGTTATGGTAATGTTGTTACTTACGGTCTTCAAGCGTGTAGGGGTTGCCAGACTTAGGGCGTGGCCACATTATGTTGCGATGTTACTGCTTCTTTTTTTCATACGTTTCGAGTTTTACTTGTAAGCAACTGAATGCCTCATTAGCCGAGGGGTTATCGTACGTATCCCTCGGCGTTAACCGCAAGTCTCGGGTTCTGTTCCTGATGGAGGCAGGCGTTTGTGTACTTAACTTAGATGTGTGTATAGCATACACATCTTCACAGCAAGACCCTTGCGGGCAGGCAAAGAATATCGAGTGTCAAACGTTTTTCATTTTATTTTAAACTATCTGTTGCTAGCATGGATCCCACAGAAACACTATTTTGGGATAAAAACATTCCTATGTGTTAATCCAAGTTATCCTCTAACTGTGTACCAAATTTCATGAAAATCGTTTCAGCAGTTTTTGCGTGAAGGAGTAATAAACAAACAAACAGACAAACGTTCGTATTTATAATATTAATAGGATGACTGTGGTGTTGGTGACCTCGCGGTTTTTACTACTTTAGCAGACTTTTGTTTTTCATTTAACTTATACTTGTATTTATTAAGTATTTCTTTGTATAAAGAAAAACCAGGGATTAAAAAATATTATTCTGCAGACCACCAACTAAATTTACATTAAACGTGTGCCAGCTTTTTCTGAAAAAAAAATACAATTATTAAAAATATTAATTAAGTATCACAAAAATAGTAGAAAACTGTTATACCAGGCTGGTAGTAAATAGTTGAACAGTGAAATATTTTATATTATGAATCTTTACACCCATATACCCGAAGAGGTAGGCAGTGGCACCCACGACTAGTCGAAGAAACTAAGTCCCACAATGTGAGAGGTGGCAAGCCTATCGCAAGCCGGACACACATCCAATCCCGAGCAACATTATTTTTATTGGATAATTTGAAAAACATCATTTTTTTTGTATCCGACCGGGGAATCGAACCCAGGTCCTCATGAAGTCAAGTCCAACAGCTGGACCGCTAGACCACAGAGACGATTACATATTATGTGAGTAAGATGTAAGTAGACCTCACAATGTGAATAAATTTCTGAAGCAAATTGTATGTCTAGAAAAATGACTAATAGATTTTTATGTCTACCATTGTGTAAACTTAAGCTTAATTACATTTATCCCATAATATTTACACAAAAGCTTATCCCTTATCTTATCCTTAAAGCTTATCCTTAAATTGAACCGAAGCTTTGTATTAGCGTATGGCTATACGCTATATACGTCAGTGAGGAAGCTAAAAACAAATTTAGGGCGGTAAAAGTATAAAGCGACGAACATGGAAAGAGAAGAGGTGCTAAGGATACGAAAATGGGGTATGATAATGCAGTTAGGACCCTCGAGCGTGTACCATCTCTCGGACTTAGTTGGCTTAAGTCAAGGAAGTGAAAATTGGAGCACAAAGCTTCTTAAAATTAGGTCTTTCCTAATTAAGTTGCTATAAAAATTAATTTCTGAATTCCTTGTTTTTGTAAACATTTAGCTAATTTAATTAAGTAATTTATTGTTTATTATTAGCTAAATAGCTATTACTGTTTACTATTATTATTTACTACTAGCTGTCCCGGCGAACTTCGTTCCACCCGTTTAGTAAGGGAAATAATAAAGTATTATTTTCCTATTTTCCCTGATACTTTCTCATTTTTCTCACCATAAGAACCTTCTACTGATAATAACTAAAACAATAAAAAAAGAATTAGCCAAATCGGTCCAGTCGTTCCGAAGTTATGCAATTAGCAACACATTTAGCGATTCATTTTTATATTATAGATTAGCTAGTGTAAGTTCTAGCCTTGATAATGCTGTCATATGCGAAACCGGTAGGCAATTTAGTGTATTTTTATTTTTTATTTTTATTAGTGATACGTAAAAAAGTACAAGTGTTTCGTCATTTAGAAATATGAATATTTGGAAGTTTTACCAAGCGCCGACGATGAAAAATATCAAATATAATAAATTACTTTATCAGATTTGTTGAATTTATTTGTAACTTAATGTTAATAATCTGCTAGTACAGTGTTCAAAGGTGATGTTAATATTAATAACTCTGCCTCTTTCTTTCTATTTTTGACCGCCTCGTTGGTCGAGTGGCTAGCGTACACGCTTAACTACACCGATCAAAAGCGAGGCTCGGGTTCTATTCCCGACGGGGCCAGACTAATTTTGATATCTATTTTAGTTTTTATATGTATTAGTATCGTTGACTAACACTCACAACACAAGCATGTAATTTGCTTACTTTAGGGTTAGGCTCAATTTGTGTAAATTGGCCAGGGATATTTATTTATTTATTTCTAATTTACTGGCCTCTCTTTCATTTTGGCTATGTTAATTAACATCACAGACGCTGAAAGAGAGGTCAGTACATTAGAGAGAGACAGCAATGTTTGGAAATCACATAAGGTCTTTGTTAGGAGTGTTACCTCCAGTAGTAATATAATAATAATAAATGTCCCTGGACAAGTTACACAAATTGAACCTGACCCCAAAGTAAGCAAATTATATGCTTGTGTTATGGGTGTTAGTCAACGATACTATTACATAGAAATACTTAAATAGATACAAGAATAAATTTAACAAACACACAGACAGAGAAACGCAGACATCTAAATGTTCATCATACAAATACCTGGCCACGTCGGGTATCGAACTCTCGCCTCTCAGTTGTTCGGTGTAGTTAGGCATGTACGCTAGCCACTCGATCAACTAGGCGGTCATATAGCTTAATGGTTTGCAATTAAACTTGGGGTAAGATTCAATTCGTGTAAAATAAAAAATAAATAAACAAAAAAAACCAACGTAATATATTATTACTTCACGCCCATATCTCCGAAGTGGTTGGCAGAGGCACAACCAGGGCACCCACGACAAGCCGAAGATACTAAGTCCCACGATGTGATAGGTGGCAAGCCTATCGCCAAGCGGGCACATATCCAATCCCGTGCAACGTTGTTGTATTATAAATTAAAAAAAAAAACACTTGTTTATTTTACTGTCCGACCTGGAGTGCCCTAGTTGTTTCTCTACCAACCTCTTTATAGATATGTTTATGTTTATTTATTATATGGACATGAAGATATAAAAATACTTGAAAATATTGCATTTAGCGCACATCGCAATAATATACACGTTTAAAATAATGCTTTGATAAAATTTATAATAAAAAAACGATGGTTTGCACTCCGGAAGTGCCGGCAGAAATAAAAACTTGAAAATTAACGTTGTGTATTTTTGATATTTTGGAATGGTTTGGGAATAGTTTTGCACGATCTGCTTTAATTATCAGTATGAAAGTACTATCATTTGTGTGGTAGAATACAATATTTATTTATTGCGCTATCGTACACAAACATGACAACACGAACATTCGCGCAAGCGCTCTGTGCCGTCTTACGAATTTTCGATCAGGTCACGTGTCCTGATGCGAGTTTAAAATTTTTTACCTAATTCGAAAAAGTGCGCAACGTCCCTAAAGAAGCTTTCACTTCAATAACGTTGCCCGGGGTTAGATAATATGTTGCGGGTGGGCGATAGGCTTGCCAACAATCACATTATAGGACTTAGTGTCTTAGGCTAGTCCTGTTTGTGTCTCTCCCTACCTGTTTGTAGATGCGTGAAGATACAAAAATACTTGAATACATTGCATTTAGCGCACATTGCAGTAATATACACGTTTGAAATGTTGCTTTGATAAAATTTACACAGTTGAAATTTTGAAATATCGCCGAGGATAGCGTAGCCAGGCGTCCGGATAAAGCAGGACATAGTCAGGCTTTTTGGTTGCATGTCCGGCCAAACTGGAGCGTGCCAGGCCTGTCCGGCTTTTGATATACTTTTTACATTTTATGAACGACGGTTTGGCATTCGATTTTATTTTTTATTTCACTATAATTTAACAAGATTTCTGATATAAAAAAGCTTGGTTTTACATACATACTAGCTGACCCAGCAAACTTTGTATCGCTTGTCATTAATGCTTCGACAGTAGCGCAGTCTGTCGGATCCGATGTGAAACATTCCAAAATCAACGTATTATTAAAAAAAATATTGAAAAAACATTTTCCAGAAGACCAAATTGTGGACCTAAACCATTCTCAAATTCTCTTGAACACACACAAAAAGTTTCATCAACATCTCCCCAGTCGTCTAGAAGGAGTTCAGTGACAAACACTCGAACACAAGAATTATTATATATTTTTTGTTGTACCTAATTCTGAGACAAAATCC
>NJDD01004916.1:75964-89283 GCA_002245505.1 Calephelis nemesis | reverse complement strand
TGGTAATGGTGCGTTGCCAACCTGAGTAATGCGTTGAGGCCGGGATGTTTGACCTCGAGCAAAAGTAAGTTTACCTTCCAAACCGGAACACGTCATGACGTTATGGCGACAGGAATAGGTAAGGCGGTAAGGCAAATCCGGTTGAGTCGCTGCGAAACTCTACCACCTAGTCAGATGTCACGGTGTTAGTGACGGTAAGCCTATGCTCGACTTTTACAAGCTGCCTGGCGGGAAGGCAGGTAGCCTATTCTGCAAAGGAGCCCGGACCAACTCGGGGAGGTAGTTTATTATTCAGAGTTCAATTAATATTAGTTTGTAAAACTGAAGACGCTTTTAAATAACTGAATAAAAAGTAGAAAACAATTTTCTTTTAGTTCAAATGAAACGTTAAGTGATTAGAAAAACCGGACAAGTGCGAGTCAGACTCGGACAACGAGGGTTCCGTACAGGTATAGAAGTAAAAGTTAACCCATCACATTTTATTATTTGATATAAATAAAAAATTACGGGTTTTGTAACTTTTTATTTATCTGTGCTTTAAGACGTTGCTTCGTATCCAATTTTAAAATTCTGAGATCGCGGACGTACCCTGTAGGTTTCGATTCTCTAGCCAGTTAGACGGATATACAAAGTGATCCTACAGGGTTTCCTTTTTTATCCTTTCTAAGCAGGGAACCCCAAAAACAACATTTTATGGTAATAAAGCTGTTTTCCTCTTCGGGAATACGGGAGTGAAGATACTATGATTAGTATTATGTTTATGAAAACACCTTTGCAAATAATGCATTATTTTAAAGCGTTATTAATGACTTATTAATTGTCATAGTAAGTGAATGCTATCTTTTTCTGTAGAAGACTTTTCATAGAAGTTGAAAAGGGGAAATGTTTTACCTATATTTTTTTCGTAGTTTTACCTGTTCACGCAGCGCTTGCGCCGGGAACACGAAAAACATTTTGGGTTTGGCGCCAGATCCTGAAGTTTCTGACCGTGATAATTCTATAATATATTCTGAAATGTTTTTTGAGTCCGGCCTTTTAAAACAGGTGAAAAATACGTTCTAAGGTTTTGTTGCGTAGATACCAACGAAGTTAATGAAACTTCTTAAAATTGGTTTCTTTTTACTTTTCCATATCTGTCCACGGCTACGGCCTCGTTATATGTATATCATATATATAGACATAATAATTCATTATATTTCACGACGATTCACGATGAGTGTTATATTTGATAATCCTAAATATAAAGTATCTTCACGCCCATATCCCCGAACAGGTAGGCAGAGGCATAACCAGGGCATCCACGACTAGCCGAAGACACTAAGTCTCACAATGTGATAGGTGGCAAGCCTATCATCAACCGGGCACACATCCAATCCCGAGCAACATTTTTTTTTAATTAGAAAAGTGGAAAAACCATTTTTTCTTTTTGTTGCCCGACCCAGGATTCGAACCCGAGACCTCATGCAGTCAAGTCGAACACCTGAATCGTTAGACCACAGAGGCGACAAGTCGTAAATATGTTCCATGAAACCCGGACCAAACTTATACCATCAGCTTTCTAACATTAAAAATTACATGGAAATCGGTTTATCCGTTTAAATCTTATGATATCAAAAACGTGTCTGCTCTCATACACATGCTCACATACAAACACACAGACTCGTCAAACTTATAACACTGCTCGTTTTACGAAGAATTTAAAAAATAAATAGAGTTTCATATAAATACTTTAGATTGAACTTTAGAAATGGACTAGAAGATATAGGTGCTAAATAAATAATGAGAAAAATCGACAATGATTATCTATACATTAATGCGTGATGCCAAAACTTTGGACCCCTTTTTACGAAAAGTTCGGATTTTTCAACAATAATGATCTTAAAACACATTAAATCAATAAATGATACATTACCCACACTACCATGTATTTGACACACACAAACAAAACATTGATGATCACGATTAAAGATCACAGATCGCGCATTAAAAAGTTTTGAAACAAAGTCGTTGGTCTTGAAAAATAAAGATGGCGTTCTTATCAACAAGATATTAAAATTTATTATGGTTGAATTTCGACCAATGGGCGACCACTAGGACCACTAGCTATAGTATATTGCTTGATATGTATATACATACTATTTATTAGTTCCAAAGCTAGTTGTTATTTTGTCAAAAATTATAGCCTTCGAAATAAATGTCTTCAACTATAGGGGACGATTGAGAAGAATCCAATAAATCATGGATGACAAAGGTCGAAGGTGAGGCGAGAGGGTGAGGGTAATGAACCGGAACTATGTTCCAACACAGAAGTAAATAATATCGACCTATTTCGAAAAGCTGAGGAATAGGATTTTTGTCTTTACCTACAGTCAAATAATTAACCACCTATTATTTGTCACTGCTAGGAAAACTTATTACTATGATTTGGTGACCAAACAAACATTGTTTACAGTAGGTACATATTATAAAACCAATGTCCATCCGTTTTGTGATAAACTGCAAAATTACTCAACGGATTTTACAACCTTTCCAGTGTTAGAACTTTTTACTGAGTATTGTTTTTTTTTTTAATTTTTTTTTTAACTTACGTCACTTCCTCCGTATTAATATTTATTTCCAATTCACTTTTTCAGTCTTTTACAATTTAGTCAATACAGAATGTTTCACCAGGTTTCAAGACCCTAGTATAACATTCTATATTTAAAGGCGGTGGCCTCCTTATTCAAACTTATTTAGTGAGATTTGGCAGCAAGGAGGAAATACACGATACACTAATTTCTTCATAAATATTTCACTTGTGCATTAAAATTAAACAAAATTACATTGTTTGCCTCCTAATTTTAACTACTTTTATATACAATTCAAATCAAGTTTAATAATTATTATTAAAAAACTACGACCATCTTCTTTCACAATGGCGCTAAAACTTCTTAATTTTATTTTTAATAAATTTCTTATTGTGGGACATGCCAAGACCTTTAACCATACTGCTTTTTCGTTTATTAGAATTAATACAAGTATTATTATAAATAGCACATTTTTAGAAAATTGAATTTGTTCTTTTTCTTGTCGGTTATTTAATATTTTGTATTTTTTTTAAAGTAACAAGTCATTATGATTAGTCATGTCAGGATCTTAGGTATATCTCTGGCATCCTCACTCAAGCTCATCAAGTTAGCACGTAATAAATTTCCATTTCGGGATTTACAAGGTACAGTTGTTATTGATGTGAAACTTCTTTAGAATCGTTGTGATTTCAAAACGGGTGCAACGGAAAAACGACAGGTAAGAGACACAAATATATATTCATCTCATTCTTTTGCAGGTAAGAGACACAAATATACATATTCACCTTATTCTTTTATCGATTTACTGAAGTTTCACTTCTATCGTGTATTCACGCACACACACCTTTTTCTATTTATAAATTGTGCCTACATTTCAATATAAATTATTAATCAGATGGAGGTGAACTATTTTAACATATTATTTAAATGAAAGAACTAAGCGGTTTTCGTCGGTAAGCTTGACCCTCGTTAAAAGGATTTACAATTGCTTCTGACAACGAACTTATTCCTTCATATTTAAGCCAGATTAGGTCTACATCAATATTTGCAAGTTCGTACCCAATTCAACTTGACAACAAAAAGTTTTGGGTTCATATTACGTTTACTAGCATTACAATGGATAGGGATTCCGGAATTAATATTGTTAGGATTTCCTGCCCTTTTTAAGGGTTCCGTAGCCAAAGGCTAAAAACAGAACCTTTTTTATGATAATGGAAGGCGAAAAAGCAGACGGATTTCCTGATGGTCAGAAATTCACGCCGCCTAGAGATACCAAAGGTGGTAATGATGCGTTGCCAACCTGAGGCCGGGTTGTTAGGCTTCGAGCACAATTAAGTTTACCGGCTACCTTAGCCTCCGAATCGGAACACGTCAACGGCAAGCATTGGACGTTATGGTGACAGGAATAGGTAAGGCGGTGCTAACAATATTTATAGATTCGTCCTGTCTGTCTATCTGTCTGTCCGTCCGTATGTTTCGACCAATGGGTGACCTCTAGTAATAATAAAAACACATTGTGAAAAATACAAGTGCAAAAGCTTTATTGAAGTTGTTCTTGCATAGCACCTTTTTCTGATATATTTTTCGTCATTTCGGTGGCATGCCTTTAATAAATTATTGAACATACAATGTTAAAATTAGTTCACGTCCCATATTCCGTCACATTCAAGCAGAACCAGATACCGTAAAATTCAGTACCATACAAACACTTTCCTTATTAACGTTCTCAAGTGCAAAAGCTTCGTTAAAATTATTATTGCATAGCACTTTTTTCTGATATATTTTTCGTCATTTCGGTTTCACGACTTTGATAAATTATTAAACATACAATGTTAAAAGTAGTTCACGTCCCATTTGCCGTTACATTCAAGCAGAACCAAGACAATTACATTGAGTTGTCAAACACTTTCCTTGTTAACGTTCTCAAGTGCAAAAGCTTCGTTAAAATTATTATTACATAGCACTTTTTTCTGATATATTTTTTGTTATTTTGGTCGCATGCCTTTGATACATTATTGAACATACAATGTTAAAATTAGTTCACGTCCCATTTGCCGTTACATTCAAGCAGAACCAAGCACAGTATCATTGAAAATCATACAAACACTTAACCTTTCGTTAACTGTTCTAGCATAGCATCTTCCTTTTTCAGACTTCTTTCTCGTCATTTCGGTCATACGCCTTTGACATATTATAGAACATACAATGTTAAAACTAGTTCACGTCCCATTTGCCGTTACATTCAAGCAGAACTAGGTACCAGGTAACAGGTGAAAAAAATCCTTATTAACGTTCTCAAGTGCAAAGGCTTCGTTAAAATTATTATTGCATAGCACTTTTTTCTGATATATTTTTTGTCATTTCGGTCTCACGCCTTTGATACATTATTAAACATACAATGTTAAAATTAGTTCACGTCCCATTTGCCGTTACATTCAAGCAGAACCAAGACAATTACATTGAGTTGGCAAACACTTTCCTTGTTAACGTTCCCACATGCAAGAGCTTTTGTTCAAGTTGTTCTTGCTGTGTTTGTCCATGCCAGAGCTTAGATTTTAATTGGAGCACAATCTGAAAATATTGCTTGTGACTCTCTTATTAAAGATTTTTAACTAGTGACACATATTCGAATTGAGAATAAAGTCTGTTTACCTTTTTTATTTGTGCTTTTACCTAATTGTAATAGGAGGGCATTTTTTTTGGAGTATGTATGTTTGTCTCTTTCTTTGGAACTTTCAGTCGCCCTAAAAGAAGTAACAAAAGATTTAGGCATACGATTTATCGTTAGAAAGTGTAGCTATAATATTCTTAGAGGTTACGCTTTTAGCGAAGACCTGATGTGATTTCCAAATATAGCTTACTTACTCTAATGTACTGACCTCTCTTTTAGAGAGCCTTTCAATCTGAAGTAACAAACTTCAAAAGAAAGAAAATTCAATACTTTAGGGTGAGTGGGCAGTTTTTAGAAATAACACCAGGAATTTGTTAGCAATGTAACCTCCTACTGGCTCTGCTTACTTATTTATAGCTTCATGCCAGATTTATGGTAATGATATGTCATGGATTTATAAACTGTAAAATGGCAGCCGCCAATTAGAAAAGGGGCATTGATTTTCTTTACTATAGCAATATGGAAATCAAATGAAAGCTAATAAAAAGGCCATTTAAAAATATAAGTATTATGTTTATTAGTGTAATTTTTATGGTTGTTTTTTTATGCCTCTGTGTGTATTTCTTTTTTCGAGAAACACAATCTGTTTACATACAGATCAGTCAACTGTCGCACGTTGACTAAAATGCTCTTTTTTTATAGAAATGATGTCATATTGAACAAAATAAGACGTCTACACTGTCTCGAGCTCGCAAAATTATAAACTAGTTGAGCAACAAATCTGAAGAAGTTCTTTGAAATGTATCAGGTCTTATTGTCTAATTACAAATGTTTTATGTATACTAGTGGTCGCCCATTGGTCGAAATTCGACCTTAATAAATTTTAATATCTTGTTGATAAGACCGCCTTCTTCATTTCTCAAGACCAAGTACTTTGTTTCCAAACTTCTTAGTGCGCCATCTGTGATCTTTTATCTTTATCATTATTATATTTGTTTGTGTGTGTCAAATACATGGTAGTGTGGTTAATGTTTTATTTATTGATTTAATGTACTTTACAAGCATTATTATAAAAAAATAATAGCTTTCTGCACTTCTCATACTTATAAACTATATGTGCGTCAAATTTCACACTCCTCCGTTTACGCAATTTTCGTAAAAAGGGTTCCAAAGTTTTGGCATCACGTATTAATAACGTAATACGATGGTTGGCACGTCATTTCAGCTTACCAGTAATATTAATAACCGATTAACAACCGATCGCCTTCTAGATTTTTGTTGTTTAGGTATATAAGTTAATTATTGAAAAATAACAGCAGTTGCCTGGCAACTAATCTAAAACAGCGCGATCTCGTATCTTAGGTAGGTTATTAATTTTGGCCGTTAGACTATCTATAAGTACCTACAGTAATAATTCAACAATTAATCAATTTAAAAGGTTTCAAATAGGATTCTAAATTTGAGTGATCTCGCTCCCACCCAAGTTGGTAAAATCTATTGATAATTTTGCTTTTATCTCGGAAGTTTGTGACCCTTTTCCCTTTGATTGGTGTTTTCTGAAGCCTGATCTTTGTCACCAAGGAACATCAAAGAAAACTTTTTTGTGTCTTGTATATTTGTCAATTTTATTGTAGATACCATGCCTAGTGCTTGAATCCTCAAAGCTTAGGTGCGATTTCCAACAGAGGCGGGCATTTTGTTTTAAACAGAAATTGGTAGTTAATTTAAAAAAAGTATTAAATAAAGTGTATAGTGGATAAGTACTAGCGTTTACGTCAAAAAACTGTGTAGGTACACAATGAAATTCCACCAAGTGCGGACAATAACAAGATTAGATTCTATTTATTAAGATTTTTATTTCAATATTTATTCATATTCACTACAATGATTTACATTCACAAAAAATAATGTTTGCCTAATTTGTCCTCAGAAAATTATTTCTAGTTAGCTACACACATATCTGGTTAGCAATCATCTACCCTTCTAAAAACAACTAACAAAACAAAAAAAATATATAAACAATATTGTTTTACATGTGACGCGATGATCATGGGAAATGGAGTCTGATTTTTACAAAAAAAGAAGATAAATCGAAAGCATTTTAATTTAGTTTTCAGGTAAGACTAGGGTGTGTGGGACATAATGTCCTTGGCTAGTCGTAGGTGCCCTGGTTGTGAATCTGCATACCTCTTCATTGATATAAGCGTGAAGATATTTTATGGAAATTTTTGCTCATTGTTTAAGCTATAGTCTATAATCCCTATAAATTACATAGCCTTTCGTATCAGTTTCCTAATTTGTATCTGATTCTAAAATTTAATTTATTTAAAATTATTTGATGGCAATATGCAATCTAGGAAACTAATATAAAGCTTAGTCATGAACAAAATCTAATAGTTGCAGTCTCTGTGGTCTACCGGTTCAGTTGTCGTTCTTAACTGCATGAGGTCCCGGGTACCGTAACGACAAATATCTGATTTTTGAATATCGTATACTTTATAATTTTAAATGAAGAAACACTTGTACTGTTTTACGTATCACTTATACTTTATTATTTTATAAATAGCCTACCGGTCAAAAGCGAAACCGGGAGGCTATTTACAAAATAATAAATTATAAGTAATACGTACAACAGTACAAGTGTTTCTTCATTTAAAAATATGGATATTTGGAAGTTTTACCAAGCACCGACGATGGATAATACACGCCCATATCCCCGAAGAGGTAGGCAGAGGCACAACCAGGGTACCCACGACTAGCCGAAGATACTAAGTCCCACAATGTGATTGGTGGCAAGCCTATCGCCAACCGGGCACGTATCCTATCCCGGGCAACATTTTTTTTATTAGAAAATTGGAAAAAACAATTTTCTTTTGTTGCCATTCGAACCCATTACCTCATGCAGTCAAGTCCAACAACTGAACCGCTAGACCACAGAGGCTATACTATCGTATACTTGTTAAAAAGAGCAAACTCATTGGACAATAAAGTAGATAATTGAGAGCTATTGTGATCGTTTAGGGGGAAAATCAAATTTAAATCACCAATCGTTTCGGGTGGCAGCACATTTCGGCATAATTACCCATTTAGCATATAAATGAGACAGTCTTTACATTTAAGGAGTGTTGATACTGTCATTATTCTGTAAAAAAAAATTAAGGAATTAAGAAAGTTAATTTTATTGACTCGTAGTGATGCGAAATTAATGTAATTATTTTTTTATCGTTTCATTTTAAAAAAATGGAGTTTTGACGCCATTATGAAATATGGCGGTCATAGTTGTTTCGTTAGTATTAAACTTCGAGTATATTAGGAGTAAAACTAGTTAATTTAAGTGACGAGTGGTTCCTTTGGGTATCAAAGTAAAATTAATAAATAAACATCCCTGGACAACTTACACAAATTGAATCTAACCCCAAAGTAAGCAAATTATGTGCTTGGGTTTTGATGTTAGTCAACGATACTAATACAAACATATTATATTAATAATAAAACTCTTTATTCTACAACAAAAGCATATAAAAGTACTACAACTATAACAACAGTTAGTACGTGTAGTAGTACAAATGGTGTTTCTACGGCATTCAGAAAAAGAAATGGTCAAATAAGGTAAAGTATAAAATTAAAAAAGCGACAGATCATACAATACATAAAATTGCTAAGAACTAAGTATCTAATCTTATCATAAAATAAAACTAATTCTGTAGCCAAAAATGCAGATATTTAAATGTTCATCACACGGATGTCAGCCCCCGTCGGAAATCGAATCCGAACCTCGCAGTTAGTTGACGGAGCTAGATGTGTACGCTAGCCACTCGATCAACGAGGTTTTTTTTTTTTATGATATCGGAAGGCAACAAGCAGACGGATTTCCTGATGGTAAGAAATTTCCGCCGCCTAGAGACACCAAAAGGTGGTAATGGTGCGTTGCCAACCTGAGGCCGGGATGTTAGGCCTTGAGCAAAAGTAAGTTTACCGGCTACCTTACCCTCCGAACCGCAACACGTCATGACGTTATGGCGGCAGGAATAGGTAAGGCGGTGGTACCAATCCGGGCGAGTCGCTGCGAAACTCTACCACCTAGTCAGGTGTCACGGTGTTAGTGACAGTAAGCCTTCGCTCGCCTTTTACGAGCTGCCTGGCAGGAAGGCAGATGGTCTGTTCTTCAAAGGAGCCCGGACCAACACGGGGGATATAAAACTAAAATAACTAAAGCTTTTACCGTTTTTGTAAAAAAATTACTTGCATTTGAACCAACTACCTGATGTTTAATCATTCATATTTGATAAATTATGTTCCCCTGCGTTAGCTTCAAAACTTTTCATTCCTTCGTACCAGGCTCCATCGTTCTTCTTATCTTCTATTTTTGTTATAAAAAGATAAAAGTTATTTCAAGGACCAGACAAGTTTTTAATTTAAAATATTACCAAGGCTTGCAAAAGTACATAATTTAAGGCTGTATTTAAATAGTGCTGTATAAATCGGCCTTGGCCTTTTCCTTCTGTTTTCTAAATTCAAATTTCATTTACTTTTTAAGTTGGCAGCATTCTCATTTTCCGGTAAACAGACTAAAATAGTGAAAATGCTAAAATATAAGTGCAGATATGCAACACGAAGTTGTGCCAACTTGAGAATATTGCTCAGATTTATAAACGCTGCAATACAAAAGCTAAAAAACCTAGTGATATTGAGCTGCTCAGAAGCAATTCTAGGGTCCTTAGAATTGGTAGCGCTCTTATTTCTATCCTCTTGGAATCCAAACAACTGGAATTCTTAATTGCTGTGCAGTGAAAGATTCTTTGTACGGTATTTGTTTAGTATTTACAAACAGCTCGTCCCATTTGCAGTGATTAATAACAGCAATTAGATTCTTCAATCGGAAGTGTTTTTGAGTTGAGATTGCTTAAACTTGTTGTTTTATGGATAAAAATGTTTCCGAAAAAAATTCAAAACTGAGTAAAATGACATACCATCGTTTAGAACATTCTAGGCAAGTAAGTGTAAGTACATCTACATATATAAAAAAAGTGATGTTAGTTACACTATTTATAACTCAAGAACGGCTGAACTGATTAGGCTGCAAATTGGTGAAGAGGTACCTTAGAACCGGGAGAAGGACATAGGATACTTTTTATTCTGTTCAATTGTGAGGAAACTAGGAAAAACAACATTTTCCTTTTTTCCATACAAACTGAATGGGCAGAACGAAGTTCGCGGGAACAGCTAGTTATTACATATACTCAAAAGACACAACAATTAAGCAAATTCTATGTCGAGCCTAGCTATCAATGTTTTCGTTAAAATGCGATCCGAGTAAAAGTACTGACTTTTTATTAAAAAAAATCATTTTTATTTAATTCTCTATGAATGTTACACTTAATTTCGCAACCAGCTCGTAAAGGTCTACTACAGGGTCTATTATGTATTCAACCTGCGTAGTAATTTTCTATACTTATACTCATATTCAACCTGTATAGCAATTTCGTATACTTTGAATTTATACGAAATACTTACCTTCGAGAGCATTCTTCCGCTTCTAATAGACTGAAACAGACATTTGATATTGTTTAAAAGTGATATAGCTAACTAGAGAACTTTGACTAAACGCCGGTACCAAACCGGTACTTTATAAAAGATCATATCTCTGACAGTCAGAGATTTGAGCAATTTTTTCGGTTAGTCCTATTAATATTATAAATGCGAAAGTTTGTATGTATGGATGTTTGTTACTCTTTCACGCAAAAACTACAAATCCGATTACGATGAAATTTTGTATGTAGGTAGCTGAAGACCCAGAATAACATATAGGCTACTTTTTATCCCGGAGTTCCCGCGGGATTGGGACTTACGCGGGTGAAACCGTGGGGCGCAGCTAGTATTCATTATGTGTAGTTATGTTTTAAAGTAACAATGAATTGCTAATATTATACACTGAAGAAAGAATAAAAATAAATATAATTTTGCCAAATTTGCGATTATATTGAAACTGCATAGTCGCAGCTTGCCGATGCGAGGCCTGGTTTGCAATTTGGCCCTATGGTAGGCCTTTACGAGAAGGGTTTTTTTTATGACATTGGAAGGCAAAAAAGCAGACGAATTTCCTGATGTAAGGTTCAGAGGGTAAATTAGCCGGTAAACTTACTTTTGCTCGAGGAATAACATCCTGGCTTCAGGTTGGCAACGCACCATTACCATCTTAGGTGTCTCTAGGCGGCGTGAATTTCTCACCATTAGGAAATCCGTCTGCTTGTTTGCCTTCATATAACATAAAAAAAAGTTATAAACTTTTCGAAAACCTCGTGTAATAAAATAAATAAATATCCATGGACAACTCACACAAATTGAATCTAACCCCAAAGTAAGCAAATTATATGCTTGTGTTATGTGTTAGTCAACGATTCTAATACATAGAAATACTTAAATAAATACCAGAATAAATTAAGTAAACACCCAGACCCGGAAATGCAGACATCTAAATGTTCATCACACAAATGTCTGCCCCCGTCGGGAATCGAACCCGAGCCTCGCGGTGAGTCGAGTGTAGTTAGGCGTATACGCTAGCCACTCGACCAACGAGGCGGTCAATCCCTCCCTTAATAATCCCTTAGGTTATCAAAGATGCAGTTGCCTATACCTTTCACAAAGCCTTATTTGGGTAAATTTGTGTTGAATTTTGTATACGCAACTTGTTATAATATTATGTAACAAGTTGCGTCAATGAAATTCCGCCTCCACCCGTGTATGAGATTTATTTTAACCGACACAAAAATGAGTAGGTTATCAATTTAGCTTTATTTTTGTAGGTTTGTTATATGATAATTCGGCCAATTATACAAAGATTTTGGTGGGTTTTTTTTTCAGAAAGATTGGTAATTGTATCACGATCCAACATCATGAATAAAAAATATGAATATAGAGTATATTTCAAAAATACTAGAATATACTAAAGTATCTTCACACCCATATCGCCAAATAGGTAGGCAGTAGCATAACCAGGGCACCCACGACTATAGTGTATTATTAAATACTAGAATCTTTATATACATAATTCTTCTGTGAGTGTGTATGTCACTGAACTCCTTCTAGACGGCTGGACCGATGTTTATGAAAAATTTTTGTGCGTGTTTCCCTTGAGAATTCGAGAATGGTTTAGATTCACAATTTGGTCTCCTGGAAAATGTTTTTTTAATTTTTTTTTAAATAATAAGTAGTTATTGATTTTGGAATGTTTTACATCGCATCCGACAGACTGCGCTACTATCGAAGCATTAATGTCAAGCAATACGAAGTTTGCTGGGTCAGCTAGTATAATAATAAAACTGGTGTGGAGCCTAAAGCGATTTGTATCTCCTGGGTCCAATCTGGAAATAAGGTGTCTGCTAATTCATCTTCATACTTAGAATTACTATAGTACCCAAATAGTTCTACCAAAATACCTAAATTATTTCTAAAACCATATCGATTATGTCTGCTTTCAAATAAAGAAAGATATCGAAATAAGTCAATTCAGTTAAGAGCTATGATGCCAAACACAGACCCACACACAAAAATACGTCAAAATTACAATAACCCTTTTTTTACAGAATCTAAAAAATGGTGTGTGTTTTTTTTGTAAGTTTGTTATGTAATTTTTCGGCTATTAGCCAAACGATTTTGATGGTTTCGATGGTTTCTTAAGAAAAATAGGTGATGATTCCGAGGTGTAGGACAATCTATTAGTTTTATCATAATCCGCCTAGTGGTTTTTAAATTTTACTTAGTATATTTGCTATTATATTACATAATTTAGCCCAATGGCCTGTACGAGCTGGGTACGAATTTAAGTGTTACATTTTAGACAACTAAATAAAAATGAAATTAAAAAAAAAGTATCCCGATATCCCCGAAGAGATAGGCAGAGGCACAACCAGGGCACCCACTACTAGCCGAAGATACTAAGTCCCACAATGTGATAGGTGGCAAGCCTATCGCCAACCGGGCAGATATCCTATCCCGAGCAACATTCTTTTTAGTAGAAAATTGGAAAAAATTCAATTTTCTTTTTGTTGCCCGACCCAGGATTCGACTTTCGACGACGAGTCAATTGAACCGCTAAACCACAGAGGTTTTAGTTTTTGCATAAAACACCAGCACTTTTACTG
>NJDD01004916.1:0-72682 GCA_002245505.1 Calephelis nemesis | reverse complement strand
AAGGCTGTCCCAAATAAGGTTAAAAATACTGTGTATCGGCCTTTCGAATTATAATTATTTTATATTCACTTAAAAAATAGAACACAAAGTTAAGTCGTTACGACGTATAAAAAAAATATCCAATCACATTTATAATATCAGTACAGTAGTACTATTAAAATTATGCGCTTCGGCTACATTCGTCAAGCTTCGGAAATTCGAATGTATTTTAAAATATCTACTTAGAGTTGTTATTACACATAATTAAACATTTCGCTTAAAATATAGATTAGGTCAGCCAATTAAAAAATAAAAAGTGTAAAAAGAGTAAAAGTAAAAGTAGTAATGTACTTAGATATTTCGTTTTTTGTAGTAATAATATAAAAACAGCTTTCAACAAAAAAATAATTCAATTCCATTAAAAAAAGATCTGCAAAACAAATTTTAATCAACAAAAGTATCTTTTCAAACGCTTGTATTAAAGAGAAAAAACAATGTTTTTGTTTGCGCAGATCCAAATTCGTCTCAATTTGTTTTATATAAGTCAATTATTATCAAAGACGACGCAAAATATAATAAACTTGAGACATTTTTTTCAAGAAAATCAACGTTTGTAAATCTTTAGATGTTTTAGCATTCCGTAGCCGCATTACAGAAAACGGTATATAGAAACATTTATTATATCTGACTGTCCGTCCTTTTTTTTTCGGAATGCCTACTTTTTTTTTATGTTATAGGAAGGCAAACAAGCAGACGGATTTCCTGATGGTACGAAATTCACGCCGCCTAGAGACACCTATCAATGCTGGTGTTTCCCAAGGCTGTGTGCTTTCTCCTACACTGTTTCTTCTGCTTATTAATGGCATGTTGCAAATTACTTACAATCATTACTATGCAGACGACACTACTTTTTGGGGCAGGCATTTGTGGGATGAACATTTAGATATCTGCATTATATATTCTAATATCTATTTAAGTATTTCTATGTATTGGTATCGTTGACTAACACCCATAACACAAGCATACAATTTGCTTACATTGGGGTTAGATTCAATATGTGTAATTTTTCCAGGAATATTGATTTATTTATTATTTATTTATGTAAGATACTGGAAAAGAGTAATCGGTTGGCTTATATTATTATGCTATGAGTTTTTTTTAATACATTAATGAATGAATTAAACTTCATATACCTACAAAAAACACTCAAATATTTTTTTTATTAATAATAAAATATTTACACTCCTAAATGTGGTAGACTTATATATTTTTGTAACACCTTCTCACGTATTCCGCAAATAAATTATTTTCATTTCATTTCATACCTTTATTACTTCAGCTGTCTCACAAACTTTTTGAACGATTTATCGACGAGCAGGGAAATCGGCAGTAAAGTTGTAGTTAATTAAGTCTCCGAAAGCAACTTGTTACGTCAAATTTAAATAATGTGGGTGTAAAGTTACTTTGGTGAAAACACGGAACACTCGAGCCAAATTCAGTTCTCTCTATAGTTGTTCGAGTCGGGCTGGCTTAGGATAGCTTAGGTAAATTGATTTTATGTGTATTGCGGGCTTAGCTGGTCGCCATCTTAGATGCCTACAGGAATGTTTCGATTTGCTTTAACTGTTTAGATAAGACTTAGGTGTTACCTTAAATCTTATATTTATTTGGAGGTGTTCAACCATTGTTGCCAATATCATTATCAAACGCGCTCGAATTATTTGTTTTTTATGATATTGGAAGGCAAATAAGCAGACGGATTTCCTGATGGTTAGAATTTCAAGCCGCCTAGGGACACCAAAAGTGGTAATAGTGCTGAGGCCGGGATGTTAGGCCTCGAGCAAAATAAGTTTACCGACTACCTTACTCTTCAAACCGGAACACGTCATTACGTTATGGCGGCAGGAATAGGTAAGGTGGTGGTACCAATCCGGGTGAGTCGCTGCTAAACTCTATCACCTATTCAGGTGTCACGGTGTTAGTAACATTAACCCTATGATCGCCTTTACAAGCTGCCTGGCAAGAAGGCAGATAATCTATTCTGCTAAGAAGCTCGGACCAACACGAGGAAATGCGAAAATCCCTTCTTGGGCTTTCATACCGCATGTTGCCCTAAGTTTAGTTTGAATTAAGGCATAATTTAGTTATTGTGTCACCAATTATTTGAACTGACTTTTTTGACTTTCTAAATTTGCTTTAAAGTTTGACTTAACTTTTGGTTACAGTTACCAACAAGAACATTTATATTTAGATTGACTGTTTTATTTGTTAATTTTTAGTGCTATATTTCTCATGTCATTTATCTTACGTGTTATGTTAAATGTTTTGCAACTACATTATGAAATGAAATTTTTGCTGCCTTAAATAGCTGTAAACCTTAAATGTTAGTTAATATAAATGAAATACAATATAAATTTAAGTTACATTTATTTATTTTATTATTATTCATATTATTATTTAGTCCATGTTGGTCGAGCTTCTTTGAAGAATAGACCACCTGTTTTCTGCCAGGCAGTTCGTAAAAGGCGAGCATAGGTTTACCGTCACTAACACCGTGATACCTGACTAGAAAGTAGAGTTTGGCAGAGTTTTGATCGGATTCGTACCACCGCTTTACCTCTTTCTATCACCATTACGTCAGCGCTTGTCGTCGACGTGTTCCGGTTCAGAGATTAAGGTAGCTTGTAGTCTTACTTTTGTCATTTTGTTATTATATTGTTATTTCGTTTGAATTCAACCAAAGCAGTCTAAATTTAATGACGAGCGGAGAAGTTGGTAAAAAAACTATAGATACAGTACTACTATTTAAATCAATCGCTTCGGCTTTACACTTTATACTTTTATTTTTAAATTGGCTGACCTAATCTAAATTTAAGCGAAATTATTAATTATGTAATAACAACTTTACAATATATAGATATCTTTAAAATACATTCGGATTTCTGAAGTTTGACGAACATAGACGAAGCGTATAATTTAAATAGTACTAATATAATTAGCTCACAGGAAGCAACTTATGCATAATTCAAATGCAGTTGTTAATTTAGTTTGAATGGAAAAAGGGCATATCCAGGAGAAATTCAGTTCTTCTGTCCCTACAGTTGTCTGAGTCAGCTCGGCTTAGAGTGGCTTTGGTAAATTGCTTTTATGTGTATTGCGGACTTAGCTGATCGCAATTGTTACTGTTAGCCACGAGAATATTTCTATTTAATGTGATCGTTTTACTTTTTTGTTTTTGCTGCTATCTTTTTCTACTTTTGCTGCTATCTTATTCATTTTTGCTGCGTTAGTACTTTCTATATTGAAATATAAAATTCATGGACGTTTTTTACTAGTTTTAGTATCTTCACGCTCATTTCCGAACGTGGTAGGCAGAGGCATAACTAAGGCACCCCACGACTGGCTGAACATTGTTTGTTATTCGTTTTACTTATTTCATTTTTGTTGATGATTTTAATATTATCTTAATTTAAAATTTTACTATTTTAACTACCGGATTGTAAACGTATTTTTTGCTGAATGATTTCGCTATTCACAGTATAGTAATTTTTTTTTCCAATTTAGTCTGTCTTTCTCCCTTTGTTTATTTTATCATAAGTGATATTTGGTCGAGTGGCTAGCGTATACGCCTAACTACATCGACCAACCGCGAGGCTTGGGTTCGATTCCCGATGGGGGCAGGCAATTGAGTAAAGAAAATTTAGATGTCTACGTTTCCGGGTCTGGGTGTTTATTAAATTTATTCTGGTATCTATTTAAGCATTTCTGTGTATTAGAATCGTAATACAAGCATATAATTTGCTTACTTTGGAGTTAGATTCAATTTGTGTAACTTGTCCAGGGATATTTATTTATCTTTATATTGTAGAATTTAAGAATATATTCAATAATTAATTTAAAATGAAAGACATGGAATTAATATCAAATTTTTGGGTATAAATGTAAAGCAAAATTTTAAAGCTGGTTGAACTAGGTAAAACGAAAACATTATTTGGTTTTTATTTTAAAATATGAAATATAGAAAATCGTAAAGATGTTATGACAACCACTGTGGATATCAATCTTACAACAATAAAATATTTGCAATTAAACCTGTTCATAAAGCTAAATTACAAAGCTGTTAAATGTAAAGACATTCATTTTTACCACGACTAACCTAATATACTAAGTCCCACAATGTGTAAGCAAGCTTTTTGCCAACCTGGCACATATCCAATCCCGAGCAACGTTGTTTTATATAAAAAAGTGAAAAAAACGCATTTTCTTGTTGTTGCCTGACCAGGGAATCGAACCAGGACCTCTGAACCTCATATCCATACCTGTACCGCTAGATTACAGTGGCAATTTTAGTAATCAATGAAAATTGTGTTTGCTTGACTTAAAGTAACCAAAACTGTAAATTTATTGATGAGTGGACAAATTGCTAGCAAAGCTGTAGTTAATTGACTTACCGAAAGAAACTTGTTTTAATGTAGTCGAAAATTTAGTTACTTGTTTCGCTAAATTTAAATAATGTAGTCGAAAATGTAGTTTGAGGAAAACACGGCACATTCAAGCGGAATTCGACTTCTCTGTCGCTTTTTGAGTCAGCGCGGCTTAGAGTGGCTTTGGCAAATTGGTTTTATGTGTATTGCAGACTTAGCTGGTCCCCAATGTATTACAGACGCCTACTACAATGTTTAGTTTTAGTTTAAATGTTTCATCTATTCTTTTTGGTGTTACCTTTAGTATTTTAAAGTAAAGTATCATCAAGCCCATATCCCCGAAGAGGTAGGCAGAGGCACAACCAGGGCACCCACGACTAGCCGAAGATACTAAGTCCCACAATGTGATAGGTGGCAAGACTATCGCCAATCGGTCACATATCCTATCCCGAGCAACATTTTTTTATTAGGAAATTGGAAAAACCCAGTTTTATTTTTGTTCCCCGACCCGGGATTCGTACCCGGGATCTCATGCAGTCAAGTGCAACAAATGAACCCCTAGACTACAGGGGCGATACCTTTAGTATTTTATTATTTAAAATTAAAATATCGCCAGTTTTCACAGGCTAAACTGTAAACTTGGTGTTACGTTGATGAATGAATGAATGAATGAATTAATAAAACAATCGCCTCTGTGTAACGGTCCAGGTGTTGAACTTGACTTCATGAGGTCCCGGGTTCGATTCCCGGGTCGGGTTCAGGTGTTCATTCGGGTGTTCAGCATGTCACCCCACGATTGGCTGAACATCCGTTTTACTTATTTTATTTTTGTTGATGATTTTAATATTAGCTTAATTTAAAATTTTACTATTTTAACTACCGGATTATAAACGTATTTTTTGCTGAATGATTTCGCTATTCACAGTATAGTAATAATATTTTTCTTCCAATTTAGTCTGTCTTTCTCCCTTTGTTTTTTTATCATAAGTGATATTTGGTCGAGTGGCTAGCTTACATATCTAACTACGCCAACCAACTGCGAGGCTCGGGTTCGATTCCCGACGGGGGCAGGCATTTGTGTGATGAACATTTATATATCTGCATTTCCGGGTTTGGGTGTTTATTAAATTTATTCATGTATATATTTAAGTATATCTATGTATTAGAATCGTTGTCTTACACCCATAATACAAGCATATAATTTGGTTACTTTGGGGTTAGATTCAATTTGTGTAGCTTGTCCAGGGGATATTTATTTATTTATATATTTAAAGATCTCACCCTGAAAAATAATATAGGGAAAAGTTAACCCATCGGCTACAAAACGTTTATTTTCCGTGACAATATTCTGTAATATGAACTCGGAAAGTTCAATAAATAGGACAATGATAAATAATTTTTTGACATATTACAAGCAATAATTTAATTTGTTAATTTTTATTGAAGAATGACAAATTGATTCATTCTTTTAAAAACTACTTATTTGAGGGTGAAAGTAATTTTTTTAAGATAATAGAAGGCAAACAAGCAGACGGATTTCTTAATCGTAAGAATTTCACGTCGCCTGGAGACACCATAGGCGATAATGGTGTGTTGCCAACCTGAGGCCGGAATGTTAGGCCTCGAGCAAAAGTAAGTTTACCGGTTACCTTATCCTCGAAACCGGAACACGTAATTACGTTATGGTGGCAGGAATAGGTCATAATATAGCATTATATCAAAGTATAATTTATCCTTTTTAGAATAAAACCTATTGGGAGTCAACTAAAACTAGCAATCGTTCCCTTTGTAGCATTTCTGCTTGTATTCTCTTCGAGTCAAAATATTGTTCCTCATAAGTCGTACAAAAGCTTCGTAATCACAAATAAGCTCTCCTCCACATTCTGCTATTGGCAGGATTTGGCCGGGACCACCCGCTTCTGGTGCATGAACTATCTGTAAATATTAAACAATCATGATAAAATTCGATTTCGTTACAAATCGTATTTTCACGGCCGTTTCCCTTGGGGTTGGTAGAGTCACAGCCAGTCAAGATTAGCTGAAAGTACTACTTAAGTCCTACAATGTGATATTTGACCAGTTTATTACTAACTGGGCATACAAATCCCGGTTGACGTTATGTTATTACAAAATTGAGAAACATATCTTATTTAGATTCCTGATTCGTGCAGTCAACGCTGGACCATTCTTAAATTAATCTGCTCATTTTTCTTCTATTTGCTAATGAAATGGTATTACAGATATTGAGTAGTTTTATGATTTTATTACGATCGAATAAAAAAAACGATCGATACGAAAAAAAAAACGATCAGACTAGTGGTCTGTGAGTTATACATTATAAGCTACTTATATACTACCAGCTGCCTCAGCGAACTTCTTCCCGCCAACATCCGTAAATATTTTATATGAAAACTATCTTATCTTTTAAGTTGGACCAAACTAAAGATAGTTGCAATTTTTTATCGAAATTGGTCCAGTAGTTTAGGAGTCCATCGCGGACAAACAACCTGACACGTAATTCATATATATTAAGACTAGCTGTTCCGTTGAACCTGGCATCACACTTTCAATTTGTATTATAGTTTCCTCGCAGTCGAACGGGTTAAAGACTATCCTATGTCCGTCGGCTGGTTCCAAGCTATCTCGCCATCAATTTTCAGTAAAATCGGTTCAGCCGTTCTCGATTTATAATATTCTTTAATATATTATGTATATATAAATACAACTCTAAAGCAGTCTTGTTCACAGTGTTACAAACCGAAGCTCACCTCTTACTGATTGGTTTTAAATTAACTTTTTTTTAAGGTGCGTGGAAAAAACACGTTAAAATATAGTATAGTACTGCTATTTAAATTTTGCGTTGCGGCTTTACACTTTTAAGTCTTTTTACACTTTAAAATTTTATTTTAAAATACGCCGACCTAAGCTAAATTTAAGCGAAATGATTAATTATGTGTAATATCAACTCTATGTAGAGATTTCTTTAAAATACATTCGGATTTCCGAACCTTAAGGAATATAGCCGAAGCGCATAATTTAAATAGTACTACTGTACATATGGAAATAATGAGAAATGAAAGATTAACAAAGCAATTACAATGCGAATGTGGATGGATGTAGGTACCCAGGGAGACCAAGGTTGACATTCCACTATCAGATCACTCCGATACTATCCGAGGGTGGTGTCAAGAGTCTCCGAAACCGGCTTGTCTGTATGAAAAGGGTAATGAATGTGAAGGAAGCTAGATAGGTTTGTCGGGATCGTGAGGTCTGGCACTCGATACTCTTTGCCTACCCCGTAAGGGACTTGGCCTGAAGATATGCTATGTTACTACTGTTCATTTTTACTTACCACAACACCGTACTTATTGCAATTCCGATATTTTCTTAACTCCAAAGCAACTGAAGATCCATAGGCTGGTACATGAGGCTTGAACAACTTTAGGCCAGCTAAAAAACCAGCAACAGTAATATCGTGAGCCGAATATAAATGTAACTTTGTTTGGTTCTTGTCACTGGACATTACTGAGTTGCTAATGTTTATTATTTCTCCCATCAATACTCCTGAAAAAGTCCTCAGTGAAAATGATTTGTTAATAATCAAAATCAAAAAGTTAATAACATAATAAAATTTCTCTATCTTAGGTTAGCTGTAAGATATCTCTTGTAAGAGATAAGCTCGCCTTTTGTACAATATTTATATTTGTATTTTCTCACTGTCAACTCTATATTACGTGTGCAATAAAGTGTAAAATAAATAAAATTTTATTATTCTTTTTTTTGGATGAGCGTTAGCATTTGCCCATTCGTGGAGCTTAAGCTTGCATCAAGACACCTGATTTAGCAAAATCAGTCGTAAATTGAAAAAAAACTATCTTCACGGCCATATCCCCGAAGAGGCGGCATTTATAACAAGGCCATCCACGGTTTGTCGAAGACACTAAGTCCCACAAAGTGATAGGTGACAATCATGGGAACCAGGCACAAATCTAATCCCAGCCAACATCGTTGTTATAATTTTTTTGTCTATTTTTTTTGTTGCCCGACTAGGGGGTTAAACCCGGGACTATAATAAGGCAAGTTGCTGACCGCTAGACCACAGAGGCAATTAAGTTTTGGCGGCATCGAACAGATTCACAATAGACTAGTTTCTGCCAGAACACTGACCAACCGCGATGCTCGGGTTTGATTCCCGACGGGGGCAGGCATTTGTGTGATGAACATTTAGATGTCTGCATTTCCGGGTCTGGGTGTTTGTTAAATTTATTCTGGTATCTGTTTAAGTATTTCTATGTATTAGGATTGTTGACTAGCACAAATAACACAAGCATATAATTTGCTTACTTTGGGGTTAGTTTCAATTTGTGTGATTTGTCCAGGGTTTTTTTTTTATAGAGATCAGTTTAGATCCTAATCTGGAATGGAAATTGTACAGAGAAGAATTACGAATTCTTCACATTAATGTATAGCGACTAAAAAATTACTCAATCATGTTTAAATGATATAAATATTTATAGAAAAGCAATAAAAAAATAATTTCAATACATAAAAATATTTTCTTGTATAAAAAGAAAAACATAATGTAATTACAGGCGAAATAATATTTCTTTAGCCAAGTTACACTAAAAGTTTTGTTACATTCAGAGATAAAGTTTTGATGTCAATGTTTTCCTTATTTCTGATTTAATATATAAAAGTAAAAGTATCTTCACGCCCATATCCCTGAAACTGTAGGCAGAGGCACAACCAGGGCACCCACGACTAGCCGAAGATACTAAGTCCCATAATGTGATAGGTGGCAAGCCTATCGCCAACCGGGCACGTTTCCAATCCCGACTAACATTTTTTTTAATTAGAAAATTGGAAAAATTAAATTTTCTTTTTGTTGGCCGACCCGGGATTCGAACCAGAGACCTCATGCAGCCAAGTCCAACACCCGGACCGCTCGACCACAGAGGCGATAATTTAATATATAAAATTTACGTAATCTTACCTGATGATAACTTGACCAATTCCTCCGTAATAAATTGTAAGTGAAAGCTAAAATTTGACATTTCCGTAATGTTGCTCCTCACTTCTTTTACCCATTTTGGAATTCTTACTTTTACGTTTTCCTGGAAGTAACATTATCATTAACTTAACGTACAGATAAGAAAAATACGTACATACAAGTACATATATTACTCTTTTCTATGTTTCTAAACAACTTAACCGATTTCGTTTATTTTGATGTCAGTGGACTCTTGGGTGGTTTAAACAAACAAGTGCACTCTTTTTAAACTCTCTGAGTCATGCTTATTCTATTTTTTATGAGCATTAGAGGTTCCCATGCAATGGCGAAAAATTTTAGTAGGTACGGGGGCTAAACCACAAGTGATATCTAATCATTATATATTGATGCGTAATGCCAAAACTTTGGACCCCTTTTTACGAAAATTGCGCGGACACAGGAGCATAAAATTTAGTACACTTATAGTTTATGTGTAGGAGAAGTGCAGAATGCTAATATTTGTCATTAATAATGCTTGTAAAGTACATTAAATTAATTAATAAAACATTACTCACACTACCATGCATTCGACACACACAAACTGCCTGGCACAGGAAGGCAGATGGTCTATTCTACAAAGGAGCCCGGACCAACACGGGGGAAAACAACAAGTGTTTATTCATTTAAAAATTGACAAAAATATATATGAGACAAGTTAAAATCAATAGATCTTATCCTAAAATACAATTCTAACACACTAGGTATTTAAAAATGTAAATAATTGGAAGTTTATCAAGCGCCGACGATGGACAATATCAATTAGAATGGCTATGGTTCTTTTTTTTAAAGATGTGGGTGTCGAGTTGGTCCCATATTAATAAATGCAGTAGTGACATTTTTTTCTATAGTAGGTTTTTTGTTGCTTATGATGACCTCGTTTTGTATGTAAAGATGTTAGTTGCCTACCTGTGCCTTGAAAGTTTTGGGTCAGAAAGTTTACTGGCATATTCTTTATACTGAAATAACTAATAGAAAGATGAAAGTAGAAATATCAAACCGAAGGAGTAATTACTTTTAATCTTTTCCCGTTTTTCTCAATTGAGTCCCATGTCGCCTGTTTAAAAAGTAATGGAGACAATACCCTTTCTAATAAAAACTTCTAACCGCAGTTCATATCTTCACGCTCAAATAGTATTTTAGAAATTGTCTCTGAACAACAAGTGATACTTACTAGAGATTGTAATAAGTTGTGAAATAAATATACATGAAATGGTTTTTCAAATTTGTATCCCGTCTTTTCACTGAGAAACTGTAGTAAAGGACGGTGGTCCTTTATATATGCCGATATGTCAGGTCTTTTAAGCAGTTCACCTTGCAATTTTGTGAATTCAGGACAACTTGCGTACAAATTCAACTGAAAGAAAATATGCTTTAAAGTAAGAGATGATCTAATCTAATTTCTAAAAAAAGAACGCAGACCAACACGGGAAAATTTGGCTTCAATTAAATTTTGTATCATTACATGTTTTTTTATGATAATGGGAGGCAAACAAGCAGACGGATTTCCTGATGGTAAGAAATTCTCGGCGCTTAGAGACACCAAAGGTGGTAATAGTAAGTTGCCAACCTGAGGTCAGGATGTTAGGCATCGAGCAAAGTTAAGTTTACCGGCTACCTTACCCTCCGAACCGGAAAACGTATAGGTAAGGCGGTGGTACCAATCTGGGTGAGAAACTGCGAAACTCTACCACCTAGTAGGATGCCACGGTGTTAGCGACGGTAAGCCTATGGTCGCCTTTTATGAGCTGCCTGGCAGGAAGGCCAATGGTCTATTCTTCAAAGGAGCCCGGACCAACACGGGGTATTGTCTAGGGATGTAATATTATCATTTATTGATATACCTTTATAATCTAATGATGTACCATTACGTCGTGCTTCAGTTTGGGTACAGGCTTTTCTATTTATGTTGGAGTTTACTCCTTGAGAAATAATTGGAGTTATAAGGCCCAGTAGGGAAATTTTATGAGGAGTAAAATCAAATGTAACACGAAAAGTTGAGGCGTAGAAAGAGACAAACATATATAGTGTAAAGGAATGAGATGGAATACATTACACAACGTATCTCATTCTCGGGATCTCCTCCTGCGCGATACTTCGTGGTCTCCGTGCAGGAGGAGTTGCTATCTATCAAAATACTGACTATTTGGATCACACTTCTAATGTCTGCGATGATACTAATTTAAGAAGAATTAACATAACTAAATCTGCTGTAGGAGACATGTGTGCTGCAAGATACGTTTCGTAATTAGTAAACTCCACTCATGCGTCGTAGCTGACACACACACACTTTTTTTTCTATAGGCTACTATTTGATAAACTTGTCAAAAAAAACCTTTTCTTAGTCGAGAATCTAGGCGTACAGTAGGTATGGTAGATATCCGATGTACGTGAACTAGGATATTTCCTTATTCTTTTATCATTCAGACTATTGACTGAAACTCTTCCAAGTGAAGTGTTTTTTAATGAACATGATTTGATAGTCTTCAAGAAAAAGTAACTAGGAACATTTGAGCTAAGTACACATCTTCGATCCTTTCTCCATTTTTTATCAGAGGAGGCATTGCATTAAACAAGTTAATTAATAATTAACACCCAGACACGGAAATGCAGATATCTAAATGTTCGTCACACAAATGTTTGCCCCCGTCGGGAATCGAACCCGAGCCTCGCGGATGATCGGTGTAGTTAGGCGGGTACGCTAGCCACTCGACCAACGACTAGGAACATTTGGGCTAAGTACACATCTTCGATCCTTTCTCCATTTTTTATCAGAGGAGGCATTGCATCAAACAAGTTAATTAATAATTACGCGCAGTAAATACCGGCTCTAACATTTGTTTCATAAGGTGGTTGTTGTCACCACGTCGCGCTAAGATCATTTTTTTATTTCTAAAGATAGCAAATAATTTCAAACCGGTTTTACATGAATTTTACTAACTATACTCATGCATACTCTATACTATATATTTTATTGTTCCATTTGTGTTTCATCATCATCATCATCAGCCGGAGGACGTCCACTGCTGGACATAGGCCTCCCCCAAAGAGCGCCACAAGTCACGGTCACCAGCCGCTTGTAACCAGCGACTCCCCGAGACTTTGACTAGGTCATCAGTCCACCGGGTGGGAGGTCGTCTAACACCACGGTGCGGGGCCGCCACTCGAGAACATTTCTTCCCCATCGGTTGTCGGTTCTGCGAGCAATGTGGCCTGCCCATTGCCACTTCAGCTTGCTAACTAGTCGGTTACTCTCGTTCTCTTTCGGATCACCGAATTACGGATCATATCTCGCAGAGAAACACCGCAGAAATTATGCCAAACACGCATTTGTGTTTGGCATAATTTTATTTTATGTTGAAGACTTCATCTACGTAATCGAAAAATTTATACAACGTGAGGTACAGCTCAAAAACCACTAGTCAGTTAGTGATAAAATAATATAAAGCCACCTCAGAATCACAACCTAAAGAAGAACCATCAAAATCGATTTGCTATTGGTCAAGTAATTGCATACATGAAAACAAACATGCAGTTGAATCGTTAGCCTCCTTCTTTTTGGAGTCTGTTCTGTACTACAAATTTAAAAAAAAATCGCCTTAGACAGGATTTGAACCTGTACCCTTTCATCTCAAGCCCAAGCATGCTCTAACATTTTGAGCTACTGAGGATCTAAATCCTGTTGCGAAGTTCTTAAATTCTTTCTTTACAGTTTACACGGGTAGTTAAGAGCTGAAATACATAACCGCGTCGCGGTGCCGCGCCGTTAGGAGTCGGCAGTAGCTTCGCAGCCGATTATAGCGGCGCGGAATTATTTATTTAATTTAAATAGGGTAACATCTTTTTCCCCGTATTGGTCCGGGCTTCTTTGTAGAATAGACCATCTGCCTTCCTGCCAGGCAGCTCGTAAAAGGCGAGCATAGGCTCACCGTCACTGACACCGTGACATCTTACTAGGTGGTAAAGTTTTGCAGCGACTCGCCCGGATTGGTACCACCGCCTTACCTATTCCTGCCGCCATACCGTCAATGCTTGCTGTTGACGTGTTCCGGTTGGAGGGTAAGATAGTCGGTAAACTGACTTTTGCTCGAGGCCTTACCGGCCTCAGGTTGGCAACGCACCATTACCACCTTTGGTGTCTCTAGGTGACGTGAATTTCTTACCATCAGGAAATACGTCTGCTTGTTTGCCTTCCAATATTATAAAAAAAAACAAATAGGCGATAAGTTTCTCACCATGGTCCATGGTAGAGACACGTCTATGACGTCGCAACGCAAACCGACGATTTTAGCGGCGCGGCGCTGCAGCGCGCTTTTATGTTTTGGCCCTTATAACGTAAAATACGAAAGTAATTTACTTATTTAGAAGAACACTTGCCCGTTCTTGGGTTAAGTATAATAACGGGTTAAGCTGTCAAATATATATTGAATAAGTCATATGTTAAAAGCTAACTTTGAGTTAAATATTTAACTTAGGAATGTGCAAATGGGCCTTAATATATATAATGGGTTCTGCATGAATAAATTAAGTTACTTACTTCGTCTTCCTTAAGTGGTATCGATTCATAAGGAATGGGCTGCCAATTTAACTTGGGGTTCCATACTTCGGGATAGCGAGGTGGGTACATCGCAGCTAAAACGGTAAGGGCAGTCATCTTCGTCCGGGCGAATTCAGTACTACGTACTGTTATTTCATCTGGAAGATACAGTGGAGACAGGAAGTCTTTGTAACGTGATCTTAGATATTCGCCAAGGAGGTAAGCTCGTTGTTTGCCTTGCTGCAAAGTTGATTAATTTCTTTTTATTTATCACTACATAGTATAAAACAAAGTCGCTTCCTCTGTCCCTATGTCCCTTAAGTGTGCTTCAATCTTTAAAACTACGCAACGGATTTTGATGCGGTTTTTTAATAGACAAAGCGATTGAAGAGGAAGGTTTATATGTACATTTCATAACCGTGCAAAGCCGGGGTTGGTCGTTAGTATTTAAAAATCATAGTGTGTGTAGTGCATAGAAATAGGAATATATAAAGAAGTGCAACAATGTTATATATCAAATTTAGTTGTATAAATACCGTTGGAATCGACATATAGCTTAACAACATCTCTTTGTCTCTTTTTAACAAATGTTGATATTATGTACGCCGAAAGAGATAACGACATTTTTGTCTATGCTCATTTTGGCGTCGAATTAAATTGACGTTATGACAGTTGTCAGGCTTGCCAAGAATCCATATTTAGTGGTCAATTTTTATAGTGAAGTATACTATTACAATTGTCGATATTTTATTTTACGTTCCCAGAAAAGAATATTTGGACAAGATAAAAATGTATACCATTTCCAATGAAAATATTAATCATGGTCTATCATTATAAGAATTATTTAAAGTGCTCACTTTTAAGTTAGGAAAGTGGTTTGAATATAATCTGATCACATTTTTTTTTATAATGATAATGAATATTGTAATAAAAATAAAGAGTTAGCTTATGTAAAAGTAAACATATTTGCATATCACAATTTTAAAAATAATGCTGGCGAAAAGTGAAAGAATGTTATTTCTTTCTTTTCATTGCATTTCCCTATTTATAAGCCAGCTGAGTAGCTATACATTAGTAGCAATTTCAATCGAGAGTTAAATAATAATTCATATCTACATTAATAGATCATGTATCGATATCGAAATACTACCTTTTCTGACGCAAACTTTGTTTTGTACTGTTGCCCGCGGCATTGCCAGCGTGATAATGTTATTTAGATATGTTTCTTTAAAGTGTCGAAAACAATTATTACTATACCAAATTTTGTCGAAATCGAAAATTGGTATTTTACGTAATAAGTGTGCGTGCGGACAAGCACATGGCGATGATAAAATAGAACCGTGATCTATAGACGCAATAAATATTATAGTGAATACCTTGACAAAGACCTAATGAAAGAACTGGGAAGTTGCTGATTGATCATACTTTTTAAAAGTTGACTGTATTGTTTTATTATATTTGGAGTTTGCCTAAAGTACATCAAAATGTGTGCGATAGTGTGTTTATCGTTATAAACGTAACTATCGTAAAAGTTGGTTTGTCGGGGGTTTAATGAAAATTTTTGATTTTAAGATTATGGATTATGTATCGATATCGATACTTTACGTTTTTTGGACAGTCTTAGTAATGTCAAATGGCAGCCATATTGAGTAGCCAGCGGCAGGCTTTATTGGTAACTATTTCATGTCCATATACTTAGAGGTCAATGGTGTAGTGGAACTCCTCCAAAATGACATAAACAATTATAATAAACCACAATAGTAACTATGACAATAGATCGTAAAGCATTAAGCATTTCAACTATTCACCTCTAATACGCGCCGCTTGCACGTGTTTTTTTATAACACTAGCTTCCACCCGCGACTCCGTCCGCGCGGATGTCGGTCTTCGCGTGATAAAACTGAAAAATTAAGATTTTTTTCTACGTATTTTTCCAGGATAAAAAATATCCCATTTTATGTCCAGGATATTAAGATATAATTATAGCAAGTTTAATCGAAATCGAATCGTTAGTTTTCACGTGATGCCTGAACATACAAACAGACAGAGAAAAAATTTTTTAATCACATATTTAGATTTTGTATCGATCCAGTAACACCCCCTGCTATTTATTTTTTCAATATTTTCAATGATCAGAATTGACCCTCCTACAGATTTATTATATGTATAGATTAGACAACAAATAATCATACGGATTTTCTGATGGTAAGAAATTCACGGCGCCTAGAGACACCAAAGGTGGTACTGGTGCGTTGCCAACCTGAGGTCGAGATGTTAGTCCTCGAGTAAAAGTAAGTTTACCGGCTACTTTACAATCGAAACCAGAACACGTCAACAGCAATAACTTACGTTATGCCGGCAGGAATAAGTAAGGCGGTGGTACCAATCCGGGCGAGTTGCTACAAAACTCTACCACCTAGTAGGATGTCACGGTGTCAGTGAGTGTAAGCCTATGCTCGCCTTTTAGGAGCTGCCTGGTAGGAAGGCAGATGGTCTATTCTGCAAACAAGCCGGGACTAACACGTAGATACCTGAGTTGAATAAATAAGCTAATAGCTTATACCTAAGATTAAATCGCTAAATATTTGATGATACGAAAAGATTCGAGATCGATAACACTTTCGATCTATGAAGTAATTAAAAAACAATTCATTCGTTTTATCCAACGTAAAATACAAGATGCGTGGGTATATAAGATATTAAACTTAAATCGTCGCGTATTAATATCATTTTTAATTATTTATACGGGATACAGGAAGTAATTAAAAAAACAATTCATTATCATAACGTAAAATACAAGATGCGTACATAAGATGCGTATATAAGATATTAAACTTAAATCGTCGCGTATTAATATCATTTTTAATTATTTATACGGGATATTCACAATCTCTTTTTATTATCTTTTCTGGGCACCATACTACACCACACTAACTATGTACCTACACTTTTTGTATATTTAGCTCGGCACCGACCAACAATTACCCAGAAATTATAGTGACAAGGACGTTCAAAAAAAAAGAATTAGACGGAGAGTTGACAGGCTCATCTGTCAGTAGATCCTCCTGTCTGGCCGCAGTCCCTTCGTGACCTCGGCCTATGCAACTAGACCAAAATATCAACAAATAAAATAAAAAGATATCGTGAGTATCCTGCATAAATAATTTAAAATGCATGGTTATAACGTGAACAAAGCATAAAACTGGTTTCCACCGACCACAGGCTAGTGACGTCTGACTTGTACTAGGTACGACATAGCGTGACAAGTTAAGCATTTTTACAGACTATTTGAAATGAATGTTTATAAAAGTAAATATTACAATTTGGGAATATTATTTAAAATTCCAATAAGCCGTTATATTTAAATTCAGCCGGTCCTTTCAAAGTAACCCTTTATAAGAAATATAAGAGCAAGAAATAAGAACAGCTTCTCGGAAAAATAAATTAATGATATAACTTCATTTTACTTTTGTTCGATGTATTTGGTTTCGAACATGGAGCCTTAAAAATGGGTTTTGTGTTTTTTTATTTTCACGTTCCGTGTTGGTCCGGGCTTTTCCCCGTGTTGGTTCGGGCTCCTTTGCAGAATAGACCATCTGCCTTTCTTGCCAGGCAGCTCGTAAAAGGCGAGCATAGGCTTATCGTCACTAACACCGTGACATCTGACTAAGTGGTAGAGTTTCGCAGCGACTCGCCCGGATTGGTACCACCGCCTTACCTATTCCTGCCGCCATAACGTCATGACGTGTTTCGGTCTGGAGGGTAAGGTAGCCGGTAAACTTACTTTTGCTAGAGGCCTAACATCCCGGCCCCAGGTTGGCAACGCACCATTACCACCTTTGGTATCTCTAGGCGGCGTAAATTTCTTACCATCAGGAAATCCGCCTGCTTGTTTGCCTTCCTATAACATAAAAAAAAAACGATAAGCAATGAAAAGCGAACAAAATCCAAACTAAAAATCTAAACCAAAATCGCCTGTGAGCGGCCATGATGGATTGTATCGAGCATGATCGCCGCTGTGTCGGTTTTTCGGACATTCATCAAGGGAAGTTCGGGCCATGATCGACTGCGCGTCCACACGATCGTTGATTGCTCACATTGCATTTGTCAGTAGTGTAATATTGGGACACTTGCATTAAAACTTTGGAATATACTGGATTTTTTATTTAGATATTTATAATATCGTATACAACGACTCTTACTATTATCAATATGTATATATTTTAAAAAGGTTATGTAGATGTTTACAACAAAAATTACTGAGTAGTGTAGTTTTTTCGGTCATCTTAGTAATATTTACCTGATCTTAATTGTTAGTATATTAAAATGTATCAAGCTGGTATGGTATGGTATGCTGGTAGTTTCTTTAAAGCGGACACTTACATTTGTTAGTGCTCCTAAGCCAAATGGATAAAAAACACTCATATTTATGTTACCTCGAGGAAAAACATCTAGTTCCATTTTATCTGGGGTACGGTCGCCGTGTCTAAAGACCTGTAACATATACATAAGAATACAATGAAAGGAGTAACTTGCAAAATAAATCAATAATTTTATCAGTTAGTTAACACGCATATTATCTATATTGAACTTGGCTGTAATTTCACATTTATGTATCGATAAATTCCGTAATCCATGACTATAATATAGATTGTGGTTGAAGTGGGAATGGGCAGGCCACATTGCTCGCAGAACTGACAACCGCTGGGGAAGAAAGGTTCTCGAGTGGCGGCCCCGCACCGGAGGACGTAGTGTTGGACGACCTCCCACCCGGTGGACTGATGACCTGGTTAAAGTCGCGGGGAGTCACTGGATACAAGCGGCTGCTGACAGTGACTTGTGGCGCTCTTTTGGGGAGGCCTATGTCCAGCAGTGGACATCTTCCGGCTGATGATGATGATGATGATAAATATAAATTGTAAATAAATATTTGTAACTATAATTATTAAAGTTCAATATCACATTGTTAATAAGTGTCTTTATGCTCATATCCCAGAAGAAGTAGGCAAATGCGTAACCAGGGAACCAACGACTAGTCGAAGACTTAAGTCCACAATGTAATGTATGGCAAGTCTTCAATATTGTCAATCGGGCACATATCCAATCCCTGGCAACGTTGTTTTGTTATTAGACATTCGTAAAACACATTTTTTTCGGCCTTTTTTCGGCGACCGCGTCCGTAAGTCGCAGCTGATAATATGTTTTCGGCTTTAGTCCACAAAAACATGTAACACTAACTCAAACCCACTAGTGGAATGTTGATAAAGTATGTGGAATATTTACCAAATTGCACATACTTCTAAATATTATTACAACCAGAAAAGCACTTTTAGTATTAATTTCGTTGCCTTTGTTGTGTAAAGGTCCGGTTTTGGCATTGACTCCACGAGGTCTCGGATTCGATTCCCGGGTCTGACAACCAAAAGAGAATGCAGTTTTTCAATTTTCTGACAAAGAAATGTTGCTGAGGAGTGGATATGTGCCCAGTTGGCAATAGGCTTGCCACCACATTGTAGGACAGTGTCTTCAACTAGTCGTGGGTGTACTAGTTATGTCTCTGCCTACCTTTTCGGGGATATGAATGTTAAGATACTATTTTTCACTTTTTTTATTTTCAATTACTTACCACATACGCTACTCGTAAATCCGTATTTTCATAAACCTTGTTTTCACTATGGTAACCATAGTTACTATTAGGACATTTATATTTACTAGCACCAGGACAACATCGTAGATTTTCAACACATTTACTTTGGACATTCACTAGTAATACTAATATAATACTAAAAAAATACAATAACATTTTTAATAGCTACAAAACTAACTCAATATGTATTTAAAAGCCGCAAAGGAGTCGTTGCTTCGGCGCTAGTTTGAAAAGACTAAACATGAATAGAATTTCATACATTCATAAGTTTATTACAACAGGTGATATTGATTGCAAGTTATCTATATATATAAAACTAGCTGACCCGGCAGACGTTGTTCTGCAATTTTTAATATGATTAAAAAAAATGGGGTGCGTCGCCCTTATCACTAAAGGTAACTAGTAGCTGATTTTCAGACCTACTTAATATGTATAAAAAATTTGGTGAAAACCGATTAAGCCATTTTGGAGGAGTACGATAACTAACATTGTGACACGTGAAAATTTATATATACGACTAGCTGATCCGGCAGATCTTGTTCTGCTACTTTTTTAAATGTGATTCTAGTAAAAAAATTGGGGTGAGTCACCCTTGTCACTTGTCTGTATGAAAAATAGATGTTAGCCGATTCTCAGATGTCGCCGATACTCAATATGCTCGCAAAATTTCATGAGAATCGGTCAAGCCATTTCGGAGGAGTACGGGAACGAACATTGTGATACGAGAATTTTATATATAAGATGAATCCACATTTCGCGTGGTCATCACGCTTAAACGGATGCTTAATGGACTAGAAGGTAGAGTTTGGCAGCGTTTTGACCGGATTTGTACCACCGCTTTACCTCTTTCTGTCACCACTTACGTCAGCGCTTGTCATCGACGTGTTCCGGTTCAGAGATTCAGGTAGCCTGTAGTCTTACTTTTGTTATTTCGGTTGAATTCAACCAAAGCAGTCTAAATTTAATAATGAGCGGAAAGTTGGTAGAAAATCTAAAGATACAGTACTACTATTTAAATCATTCGTGATGTAACGCTGACCACATTCTTAACAGTGAGATCCGAGAAAGAGTGGGATTGAAAGAAAGTGATGGTGTTAAAATGCGAAAGGGCTTGCTCCGCTGCTTCGGTCAGTTCGGTCGGTCGGTGTGGAAAGAATGACAGATGAAAGATTGACAAAGCAGATATATAATGCGAATGTGGATGGATGTAGGTACCCGGGGAGACCAAGGCTGACATTTCACGATCAGATCAATCGGATATTATGTCCGAGGGTGGTTTCAAGAGTCTCCGAAATCGGCGTGTTTGTATGAAAAGGGTAATGAATGTGAAGGAAGCAAGACAGGTTTGTCAGGATCGTGAGGTCTGGCACTCGATACTCTCTGCCTACCCTGTGGGGGACTTGGCGTGAAGGTATGTATATATGTATGTATTTAAATCATTCGCTTCGGCTTTACACTTTTTACACTTTATACTTTTATTTTTAAATTGGCTGACCTAATCTAAATTTAAGCGAAATGATTAATTATGAAATAAGAACGCTATATAGATATCTCCTCTGTGGTCTAGCGGTCCGGGTGTTGGACTTGACTGCATGAGGTCCCGGGTTCGAATCCCGGGTCAGCCAACAAAAAGAAAATTGGATTTTTCCAATTTTCTAATAAAAAAAAATGTTGGTCGGGATTAGAAATGTGCCCGGGTGGCGATAGGCTTGCCACCTATCACATTGTGGGACTTAGTATTTTCGGCTAGTCGTGGGTGCCCTGGTTGTGCCTCTGCCTACCTCTTCAGGGATATGGGCGTGAAGATACTTTTTTTTATATAGATATCTTTAAAATATATATTTGGATTTCCGAAGCTCGACAAATATAGCCGAAGTGCATAATTTTAATTGTACTACCATAATTAGCTCACCGAAAGTAACTTATGCATATTTCAAATGCAGTCGTTAATTCAGTTTGAATAGAAAAAGGGCACATCCAGGCGAAATTTAGTTCTTCTGTCCCTACAGTTGTCTGAGTCAGCTTGACTTAGAGTGGCTTTGGTAAATTGCTTTTACGTTTATTGCGGACTTAACTGATCGCCATTGTTACTGTTAGCCACGAGAATATTTTTATTTAATTTAATTGTTTTACTTTTACAATAACTCTTTATTGTGCACCAAATACAGATAAATTACAAATACATCAAATAAAACTTAAATTATAAGATACACAAAGGCGGCCTTATCGCCAAATCAGCGATCTCTTCCACGCAACCCATGTATGGAACAAGATTTAACAGAATACTGTGTAATGGTGCTCTTAAAAATATAAAAATGCATCTACTAATAGATAAAATAAATCATCCTAAAAGCAGAAACCTGTTTTAATTATAGGTATTAGAATTTAGAACGAGCAATATAAGTATTGATCACAGTGAACGCAGAAAGTGACGCTTTAACATACTTTTGAAAATATTAATATTTGGAGCTCTCCTGATATCTATGGGAAGAGAATTCCAAAGCCTCACTGCTTGCGAGGTAAAAGAGCGGCTATAGTAGTAAGTGTTACGAGAGGGAACTTGAAGAGTAAAATTATCACTGGACCTGAGAAATTTTACTTCACTGTTACAGAACTTAAATCTCTCCTTTAAATAATTAGGCGCAAATGGATCAAAGAGAATAGAGTATAGAAGAGACAGGATATGGCAGTTCCGGCGAACATTAATAGGCAACCACTTGAGCTTAGCACGAAATTCGGAAACGTGATCATATTTACGCAATGAAAATATGAATCTAATACAAAGATTTTGAAGACGCTCGAGTTTATTTATTTGCTCAACTGTAAGATTTACATAACTAGCGTCAGCATAATCTAAGATTGAAAGTAGCAGGGAATCAGCAAGCATAATCTTGGTAGGAATCGGGAGCAAAAAGCGAAGACATTTCAACGAATTCCAAGCACAAAAAATTTTCCTTCTGACCTCCTGTAGTTGCTTCGTCCAAGAAAGGGTATTATCGATAAAAACACCTAAGTTCTTAACGTAGTTACTATATGGGATAATAACATTATTCAATTTAACAGGGGGTACACTAGACCAATTTATCTTATTAATAAGTCCGGGGCTACCAATAATAATGACCTGAGTCTTGATGGGATTAAGTTTAAGACCAAAAGATTTACTCCACTTTTCGATACTGACCAGATCATTATTAACAACAGCAATAGCATTGTCAAGTTCCGAGAGGCGAGAGTGGGTGTAAATTTGAAGATGGTCTGCATAAAGGTGGAAGTGGGAGGATAAGAACAGAGTTACAGAATTGATGAATGATGTGAATAGGAGAGGTGAAAAACGCCACCTTGAGGCACACCACTAGTAAGAATGGACCAAGATGACATAACTTCTGCCGCTTGAACAAATTGTGTTCGCCCCTGTAGATAACTGCGAAACCAATTAACAGAAGCAGGAGATAATTTGAAAGTTTGTAATACTTCCAGTAGCACGTCGTGATCCACAGAGTTGAAGGCGTTACTAAAGTCAAGCAAAGTTAACACTGTTAACATCTTGTTGTCCATCGCGAAACGAATGTCATCCGTAATCTTTACTAGCGCAGTAGTCGTACTGTGCCCTGAACGGAAACCGGGACTGAAGATCATTTAATAGATTTTGGGAGTTAAGGAAGGAAGAAAATTGATGATGAACTAATCTTTCCAAAACCTTAGACAGGAATGGGAGAATAGAGATTGGTCGATAATCAGACGGAGCGACAGGATTCGATTTCTTAGGAAGCGGGATAATTTTAGCGTTCTTCCAGGATGTAGGAAAAGCCGCAGTAGTGATTGATTGGTTCAGAATATGAGTAAGAATTGGACAAATAATATCGAGGATAGGAGTAATCATATTCCGACCGATTTCATCACAACCGACGGCATTAGAAGATATGGATAGAACGTTTTTTTTCACATCATCCTCAGAAAACTCTTTAAAGGAGAAAGGTACGGAATTAGATCGAGGGAGGGATGCTAGATATTTCAGAGTCTCATACTTAGTACTAAAATCGAATGCAATACCTGGGGAAGAAAAAAATTGGTTTAGATGATTGACATCGGTATTTTTAGATACATTGGAAAATGCCTTACCTACTCCCAAACTTCTTAGGAACTTCCACACCTTAGAAGCATCACCATTCTCAACAGACTTGTGAATATAGCGCCTTTGAGCATCTCGACACAAGGTGTTGCAACGGTTTCTTACTTTTACATACATCTCTCGCATTTCAGAGGACTTAGATTTTTTGTATTTGGCGAAATAATGATGCTTTTTATTTATGACTTTGCGGATATCATCAGTAAGCCACGGAGCTGGGAGATGTTTAAGTTTAACAGGTTTGATAGGTGCATGCTTATTATACAGATCAAGGAGGAAACGATTGAGACGACCAACTTTTGCATCCACAGATGTTTCAGCCGTCACTGAGTACCAATCAATGTTATTAGCATCAGCGCGCAAACATTCAAGGTCCATCCCACCAAAACAACGCCTAAGGAGAACTTGCGGCTTTAGCTTTATAGGCCGTAATTTAAAACTTAAAAATAATAAATCATGATGAGAAAAAGGCGCATCATCACACTGACCATGGTTAGCAACTGAACTGGGGGAAGAAACTATAATGAGATCAAGAAGGGAAGGTACACAGTTTGGTATTGAATGAGTAGCTCTAAGGGGAAGCAAATGCAAGCTGTGACTATCAACAATTGAAAGAAGTTTGTTGGCTCTACTATCCCTCCTAAGAAGACATGTATTAAAGTCTCCCATAAATACCACGTGATTATAAGAAGGGATAATAATAAAAAGAGTCAAGGAGCTCATCAAATGAATTGAAATAGTTCACTAACAACGACGGACTGTAAAAAACACCTAAAAGTAACTTGGTATATTTTAAAGAGACTTCTATGATTAAGTGCTTTTTTATTTTGCTGCTGTATTTTCTTCATCTAAATATGAAATTTATGATAAGTTTTTTTTGCTATTATTAGTGTCTTCACGCCCGTGTCCGAATGTGGTAGGCAGATGCATAACCAGGGCATCTCACGACCAGCCGAACACTAACACTCGTTTTACTTATTTCATTTTTGTTGATGATTTTAATGTTATCTTAAATCAAAGTTTTACTATTTTTATTGTTATTACCGGATTATACCGATGTTACTGGATTATACCGGATTACTACCGGATTATACATGTATTTTTAACCAAATTGTTTCGCTATTCTTAGTATAGTAATAATAAAACTTTACCAATTTATTCCATTGTTTGTTTTTCTTTATCATAAGAAGCATCATATTATTGTATCGAATGGAGGTAGTGCATTGGTAAAGATAAAATCTATGTATTAATGTTTATTATTATTATTAACTCTTTATTGTACACAACAAACAATACAGAAAAACTTTAGACTAAAATAAACATAAGTACAAAGGGCGAGCTTATCTCAAAATAATGAAATTTCTTCCAGCCAACCCGTTAAAGGAAAACAATAAATGGGATATGTAGACCTGGTTTACAAAACTATACAATGATGTTGGTGATTTTTTTTGGTACAAATGAGAGACGTATTGTAAAACCTTACAATATATTCAATAAAGAATTTGAAATAGAAGACATGGAATTAATATTACATTTTCTGGGCATAAATGTAAATCAAAATGCAAAGGTTTTTAAAAAATTAAATAAATCAAAATTTCTGACTTCGAACAAGTTCTTTGGGAAGTATTTTAAAAAGATTCAGTATGGAAAATTGTGAAAATATTATGTCAACATCTATTGACATCAATCATAACACTAAAATATTTGCAAATAAACCTGTTCATAAAGCTAAAAACATTGAAGTCGTGTTTGCTTAATATACGCAACATGGGCGAAAGAGCCGATCTTTGTTATTCAATTTCTGTGCTGATTAGATACCAATCGCAAATATCGAGTTACTAATTGCATCAAAGAGGGCTTTAAGATATAATAAACATAATTTAAATCACAAATTAGTTGTTAAATGTAAAGATATTCATTTTTACCACGACTAACCGAAGATATGTCCCACAATGTGCAAGCAAGCCTTTCGCCAACCCGGCACATATCCAATCCCGAGCAATGTTGTTTTATATAAAAAAGTGAAAAACCGCATTTTCTTTTTATTTTTTGACGTGGGAATCGAACCAGGACCTCTGAAACTCAAATCTAATCCCTAGACCGCTAGACCACAGAGGCGATTATTTATCGTAATCAATGAATATTGTTTTGTCTGACTTGACCGAAACTATAAATTTATTGGTGAGCCAGATGACAAATTGGTAGCAAAGCTGTAGTTAATTGACTTACCGAGAGCAACTTGTTTTAATGTAGTCGAAAATTTAGTTACTTGTTTCGCTAAATTTAAATAACGTAGTCGAAAATTTAGTTTGATGAAAACACGGCACGTTCAAGCGGAATTCGACTTCTCTGTCGCTTTTTGAGTCAGCGCGGCTTAGAGAGGCTTTGGCAAATTGGTTTTATGTGTATTGCAGACTTAGCTGGTCCCCAATGTATTACAGACGCCTACTACAATATTTAGTTTTAGTTTAACTGTTTTATCAATTCTTTTTGGCGTTACCTTTAATACTTTATTATTTAAGATATCACCAGTTTTCACAGGCTAAACTATAAACTTGGTGTTGCGTTGATGAATGAATGAATGAATAAAACTATCGCCTCTGTGTACCGGTCCAGGTGTTGGACTTGACTTCATGAGGTCCCGGGTTCGATTCCCGGGTCGGGCAGCAAAAAAATGTGTTTTTTCCAATTTTCTAATAAAAAAATATTGTTCGAAAATATATTTATACCCGGTTGGCGATAGGCTTGCCACCTATCACATTGTGGGACTTAGTGTCTTCGGCTAGTCGTGGGTGCCCTCGTTGTGCCTCTAACCTATTCGCGGATATAGGCGTGAAGATACTTCTTTACTTTAAAATAAAACAAATGCAATAAATGCGCATATTTTAAATGTGTGATAACTGTATCTATTCGTATAATTTTGAAATTTCAAATATGTTTGCTACGCTGTAATAATTATTTCTTAATCAATGTAATAATAATTTCTTGTTTTGTTATTTAACAACTGGCTTATACCCGCGGCTTCGCCTGCGTACCAAATTATATTTCTGTATTCTGTACAAGTACAATTTTCACTTAAATCCGTTCAGTAGTTTTTGCGTGAAAAAGTAACAAACATCCATCCATTCTCACAAACTTTCGAATTTATAATTTACTTCGATATATAAATAATCCTTTCAGTGCACATTTTTTATGTAAAGATTATATACACAGGAAAAAGTAAGAAATTTTGGTAAAATATTAGTTACTAGCTCTTGCCCGCAGCGTTGCTCGCGTGATGGTCCCACAGGATAATTTTTTGGTATAAAAACTATCCTATATTTTGTTAACTTAAGTTGCCCTCTATGTTTGTGCGCACTTTCATAAAAATCGGTTGAGCAGTTTTACACACAACAACAACGAACAAACAAGCAGACAAGCTTTTATAATATTAATAGGATTTTATTAGTATTAATTGTATCGAAATAGATAACTATAGTAATATTAGTATACGAGCGATTAATCTCACTGAAGTTTTTCATTAGGATCACTTCGTTTTCTCTTTGGTAAGAAATTTTATTCCCCATACCAATTTTTTGTTTCGTTTAAAAATTTTCATATACTCAATCTTAAATTTTTATGTTACAGACAGTCGGACAAAGTAATTGTTTTATCAAACTATAAATAGATCTATCAGGTTTATATACAACTAGCCTACCGGGAGAACTTCGTATCGCTTGACATTAACAGTTAGGTACTAACAGTTTGTATAAAAAATAATTCTGTATATTTTTATAACATTTAAAAAAAATAAAGTATTGTTATTCCCATTTCTCTGAAATATTCCCAGTTTTAACTGCTTGAGAAGGTTCTGTTCCTGACAATAAATACCACAACAAAAAATTTTATTATTATTACCACAACAAAACAAACTTGGTATATTCTTTCAAGCCTGGGGGGCTACCACTCGACAAACAGTATTATTTTAATAATACTAATTGTCAACGGAGACAGACAACCTTATGACGTGTACCATAAAGTTGCTTATAAAGGCGGACATTCAGTAAGATGAAAATAATACCGCTGTAAGCGTTCATGGTATCACTACGCGAAGTAGGGATTCTTTGTAATATAGATTATCACTATTCAGAATTATTAAAAGATCCTCCTTCCGTGTTGGTCCGGTCTCCTTTCCAGAATAGACCATCTGCCTTCCTGCCAGGCAGCTCGTAAAAGGCGCGAGCACAGGCTTACCGTCACTAAAACCGTGACATCTGACTAGGTGGTAGAGTTTCGCAGCGACTCAACCGGATTGGTACCACCGTCTTATCTATTACTGCCGCAAGTATTGTAGCAAGCCTGTCGCCAACCAGGCACATAATCCAGCCCATAGCAATGTTATTTTATAAGAAAACTAGCTGTTGCCCGGCGCGTTTCCCACGTGGTTAATGGTCCCATAGAAACATTTTTTCGGGATAAAACTGTTCTATGTGTTATTCCAACTTACCTTCTATGTGTGTACCAAATTTTATGAAAATTGGTTGATTGGTTTTTGCGTGAAGGAGTAACAAACAAAAAAACTTAGGATAGGTTATAGGATTGTAAAGACGAATTTTCTTTTTAATTGCCAAATAAATCCAGGAAGCGAACCAAGAACTTCTTAAAGTCAAACCCAACACCAGACCGCTAGACTAGCCACAGCAGGCAATAGAAGAAGTATTCAAAATGAAAGAGAAAACAATTATGTCTTGTACTTTGTCTGCCATGATGAATTTATTTAAAGGTCTTAGGTACAAGTAATCGTTCAGATTAAGGTCCAAATTATCTACGCAATCGTTAAATTATATGAGGTGGATTGAGATTATTTGAGACCACCTCGGAATAATTCCGAGGTGGTCTCAAATAAATTTTATTATAATGCGACAATTGGTTTTTTCTCCATCGAGGTAGATGAAAAATTTATATGAGTCACAAATCCTTAGTCTGATCTTGATAAAATGTATATCAGACCAACTCAGAATCGTAAAATTTCGAAAATTTATCAAAATCTGTCCGTTATTGGGCGAGTTACGTGTCGTTACAAAGTAATCGTGTCCCGCGTGTGTTTAAACGTTTGTTCAAAAAAGCATTATATATTTTTTTATGATATTGGAAGGCAAACAAGCAGACGGTTTTCTCAATAGTACGAAATTGACGCCGACTAGAGACACCAAAGGTTGTAACGGTGCGTTGTCAACTTGAGACCTCGAGCAAAAGTAAGTTTTCCGGCTACCTTACCCTCCGAACCGGAACACGTAATGACGTTATGGTGGCAGGAATAGGGCATAATATAGCATTATATCAAAATATATTTTATTCTTTTTAGAAAAACCTTTTTGGAGTCGACTAAAAACTAACAATCGTCTCCTTTGTAGCATTTCTGCTTGTATTCTCTTCGAGTCAAAGTATTGTTGCTAATAAGTCGTACAAAAACGTCGTAATCACAAATAAGCTCTCCTCCACATTCTGCTATTGGCAGGATTTGGCCGGAACCACCCGCTTCTGGTGCATAAACTATCTGTAAATGATAAACAATCATGTTTAAGATCGATTTAATAGTTTCAAAACGTTCTCACTTAAAAAAATAAAAAAATCTTCACGGACGCACCCCGTTAGAGGTTGGCAGAGGCTGCTAGTACACCCACAATTTGCTGAAAGTACTACATATGTCCTACAACCTGATAAGTGGTTACTCTATCGCCACTTGCCCGTAAAAATCCAGGGTAAGGTTGTTTTATTGCAAGATTGAAGAAAACCTTTTTATGCTCAACCTGAGAATCAAAACTGGAACTTCGTGCAGTCCACGCAAATACTGGACCATAAGACCTCAGAGGCTGTCTGCTCTAAATTAATCTGCTTATTTTTCCTCTATTAGCTAATGTGGTAGTGGTTTTATGATTTTATCACTATCAGACTAGTGGTACAGGAAGTGATACAGAATCTATGTTATACTACTAGCTATACCGGAGCATTTCTTTCCACCCATTCATTTTGTATTATTATTATTAAAGAGTACGGGTCAAAGAATCCCGAGGATTACTGCGATCTTGACAGATCTATTGTGATCACGCCTCTTATTCATTAAGCTTACATAAGTTCCGCAAGGCCGGCAGTCACTAGGAACTGTACGATGCACTTGGGACTTATCAACTTAATATCTTGGGGGTTAATTACGTGCCCACCCAGAAGTCTACTTCTTACTTGGTAGTGCTGGGCATTCACAGAGTATGTGTATTGCCGTTTCTTCTGCCTCCAAGCAAGTTCTACAATCGGGCTCTTTTACTAGGCTCATTCGGTTTAAATGTTGAGTCTGCAGTGTCCTGTTAACGCTCGGAGTAAGATCCTGAGCTCTTTTCGTTGCATGCTCATTGCAAACGATGTAAATTTGGTACAAAACCCCGTGACAAGTGTTTTAGCGAGCTGTTGGCCTACAGTTTTCAGTTGGACACGCTTTCTTGTCGGGTCCAAATCTTGAGCAAACTTCGAGAAGTGCTTCTGGCAATCCCACATACCGGTTCAGGTCCTGTGGGGAGAGCGTCTGAGCCCCTTCTAGCCAGTTTATCTGCAGTATTCATACGTTTTGTATGGAAAAAACCAAAATATTTTTTCTAGATTCATCGCAGTCAAACGGGATGAAAAAGTCCTCCCATTTCCTTGTTTCCTGTCAAGTTTAGGTCAAATTTTAGACAAATCGGTTCAGCTGTTCTTAAGTTATAAATAGTGTAATTAACACGACTTTTTGATATGTATCTTATAATATAAAAACAAATAGCTAAATGTGTTGGTAAGCGCATAACTTCCGAACTACTGAACCGATCTGGCTAATTTTTTTTTTCTATTTTATTAGTAATTGTCAGAAGAAGGTTCTTACGAAGAGAAAAACCGGGAAAATTGCAGGAAAAATGGGAAAAACAATAATTTATTTTTCCCCATACAAATTGAACGGGTGGTTCTTTTATTATTGTGTTAGTTTACATTAGGAGAAGGTTTTTATGAAAAGAAAAACCTAAAAAATTGCAGGGAAAATGGGAAAAATAATACTTTCGTATTTCCCATAGGTACTGAACGGGTGAAACGAAGTTCGCCGGGACAGCTAGTAAATCTAAACCTAGTCTTGTACACGGTGCTAAAAACCGAAGCTCGCCTGTTACTGATTGGTTTGAAATTAACCTGCTTTTTTGGTGCATAGAAAAAAAAATCAAATCTATTACAGTAGTACTATTTAAATAATATACTTCGGCTATATTCGTCAAGCTTCGGAAATCCGAATGTATTTTAAAGACATAGATATAGAGTTGGTATTACATAATTAATCATTTCACTTACATTCAGATTACGCCAGCCAATTTAATATAAAAGTATAAAATGCAAAAATAATAAAAAGTGTAAAGCCGAAGCGCATAATTAAAATGGTACTACTGTACATTTTTACTTACCACAACACCGTACTTATTGCAATTCCGATATTTCCTCAACTCCAAAGCAACTGAAGATCCATAGGCTGGTACATGAGGCTTGAACAACTTTAGGCCTGCTAAAAAACCAGCAACAGTAATATCGTGAGCCGAATATAGGTGTAACTTTGTTTGGTTCTTGTCACTGGATATTACTGAGTTACTTATGTTTATTATTTCTCCCATCAATACTCCTGAAAAAGTCCTCAGTGAAAGTGATTTGTAAAAATTAATAACATAATACATACATACACATATTCACGCCAAGTCCCTTACGGGGTAGGCAGAGAGTATCGAGTGCCAGACCTCACGATCCTGACAAACCTGTCTGGCCTCCTTTACACTTATTACTCTTTTCACAACAAACAAACACGCCGGTTTCGGAGACTCTTGATAATCTTCGGATAATGTCCGAGTAATCTGATCGTGGAATGTCAAACTTGATCTCCCCGGGTACCTACATTCATCCATATTCGCATTGTATATCTATCTGCTTTGTCATTTATTCCACACGACCAAACCGAACAACATATCTAATTCCGGGCAACTTTATTTTTATTAAAAATTAAAAGTACACATTTTTCGCTTCCGGACCTGGGATCGAATCCGGGATAACAAGATGTTAGGTCCGGTGCTGGACCGCTAGACTACAGAGGCAATTAATGAGTTTTGGTGACAACGAGCAAATACGCGATACACTAGTCTGATCTGCATCAATCGGATCTGCATGAACACTTTAATTATGCACTGTAACTACAGAAAATTGTACGAATTGACACCAAAGATGGCAAATTTTTCACAATTTGCAAGTACACTGAGTAGGTACTCGAAAACAAAAAAGATACGACCTTTTTCTTTCTTTTTCTTCATTTCGACTAAAACTGTGTGATTTCAAATTGTTTTTTTTAAGACGTATGGACATTAAATATTAAGTCACTTTCGTTATAAGGATTTAAGCTGGCGTTCTTCCAGGGGAGGTATCTCATGACGTGTATTTTTAACATACATACAATACTTCTATTTAAGTTATGCGCTTCAACTTTACAATTTTTACTGTTTTTACACTTTATACTTTTATTTTTCAATTGGCTGACCTAATCTAATTTTAATCGAAATGATTAATTATGTAACAACAACTCTATATAGATATCATTAAAATACATTCGGATTTCCGAAGCTTGACGAATATAGCCGAAGTATATTGATTTGAAAATTTTTTTTCATGCACCAAAAAAGCAGGTTAATTTCAAACCAATCAATCTATAAAATACATTCGGATTTCCGAAGTTTAACGAATATAGCCGAAGCGCATAATTTAAATAGTACAACTGTACACATCTTCACACAACGTAACTTGGGAGTTAGGCAAGGAGTAGCGAGTGCCAAGTGTCACGATCAGTTCAGACCGTTGCATAGCTTTCTCCAGAGCCATTAATCTTCACATACAAACACCCCGGTTTCTGAAACTTTTAACTTTTAAAACCCGAGCGATTTGATCTTGAGAAATATAAATAGAACTTATTTCTTAAATACCATACAACCGCATCGCCTTACCTTTTCCTGTCGCCATAACGTCAGTGCCGTTGACGTTTTCCGATTTGGTCCAACTTTGTTGTCTCTAGACGGCGTGAATTTCTTACCATCAGAAAACCCGTCTGCTTATTGCTTTCCATTGTCATGAAGAAAACATGGCTATGTTTCATGATGGTACTTACGTATCAATACTGAAATAATGAGATATTTAACGAAAGGACATTTAATAAAAAGGAAGTAAAATCTCTTCGGTGGAAACTGGATAATCAAAATCGAACTTCATCAGGTAAGTTCGTTGAGTCATCAGTTTTTCCTAATGAATCAATAGTAATCAACAGATTCAATGCTTTCTTATAACATATAAAAATTCAAAAAAAGTCTTGTTTGTTAGAAATATTTTTAAATATTAGCCAAAATACACCGTCGAAAATTTGAGCCAAAGATCTTATAAAAAGGATAATAATTTACACGCTATTCGTTTAATACCAGTAGTTATACTATTTCGCATAATTTATTTATAGTTTGAAAATAGCTTAAAATATTATCACAATGGGAGAAATGAGACAGCAATAAAGTTTGCCTATCATGTCTTTATCAATTTATTAGCTTGACTAAGTAAAAGTACTTTTAAATGTTAACATAGTATGTTTCTAACGCAAAGCGAAAAACGATAATACTTCGCTAGTGCCAAACGTTCAACAATTAATAAAATTTTCAACAATTTTTAATATTTCAGTTTAGCGAAGCACGTGCCGGGCCGCTAGTTTATTGTATTTGAATACTTTGAATTTTTTAAGCCATTCAAGAAATGTTGATTAGCCCTGTTTTGCACACAAAGCCCAATGGCTAATTTTTGCTTTGCCTTTGGAACTGACTAAAGCTGGTGTGACATTCGTTGTTCTGTCCTAACTATGAATATTTTTTGACTCTAAAGTATAGAATATTAAAATATTTTTCTTAAAGTTTAGAACGTAATCTGGAACGGAAGCTGTACAGAGAAGAATAATATTCACATGAATGTATAGTTGCTAAAATTACTTAATCACCATTAAATAATACAAATGTTTATGGAAAAGCAATAAAGAAAATAATTTCCCTTAAATAAAAATATATTTTTGTGTAAAGAGAAAAACATAATGTAATTACTTACAGGCGAAATTATATTTCTTTAACCAAGTTACACCAAAAGTTTTGCTAAATTCAGAGGTAAAGTTTTGATGTCAATGTTTTCCTTATTTCTGATTTAATATACAAAATGTAGGCAATCTTACCTGACGATAATTTGACCATTTCCTCTGTACTAAATTGTAACTGAAGGCTAAAACTTGATATTTCCGTAATGTTGCTTCTTACTTCTTTCACCCATTTTGGAATTCTTACTTTTAAATTTTCCTGAAAGCCACATCATCTTCAATGTAACATATAAATAATAAATGAATAAATATACCTGGACAAGTTACACGAATTGAATCCAACCCCAAATTAAGCAAATTATATACTTGTGTTTGGGTGTTAGTCATCTATTATAATACATAGAAATAATTAAATATATACCAGAATAAATTTAATAAACACCCAGACCCGGAAATGCAGACATCTAGGTAAATGTTCATCACACAAAACCCTGTCCCCGTTGGGAATCGAACCCGAGCCTCGCAGTCGGCCCGGTCCGCGTTTAGGCGTGTACGCTAGCCACTCGACCAAGACACAGAAGAGTAAATATATTAATTACTCTTTTGTACATACAAAGACACATTGTCTTATCTGACTCCTTCTAAACGACTGAACCGATTTTTTTACTTTTGATTTCAGTGGGTTCCTGGATAGTTTGAAAGTACAATTGGGCTCTTGGTAGACTCTCTGATTTATGCTTATTCTTATTTTTCTAAGCATAAGTGGTTCTTTTAGAATATTGAAAAACTAGAGTTGGTACAGGAGCTAAATTACAAGCAACATCTAATCATAAGTTGATACGTGAAGCATAAACTTTCGGCCCATTTTTACGAAAATTATATGAGGAGTATTAAATTTAACACACTTACAGTTTATGTGTAATAAAGTATCTTTACACCCATATCCCGGAAGAGGTAGACAGGGGAACGACCAGGGCGCCCACGACTACAAGAAGACACTACGTCCGCTAGACCTCAGAGTTATGTGTAGTAGAAATGCAAAAGCGTAATATTTTTCTCTCGTTAATAGAATAGAAAAGAGTAAAATGTAATACAAAAGAATAAACTGGTACAAAGAATAATATAAAGTAGTACAGTACAATAGAAAATGTAACATTACACGTACTATCATGCCATTAACAAACACAAATAAAATTGTTAATAACGGTAAGAGATCACAGATGGCGCACAAACTGTTAATTCATAATGTTAGTTGGTCTCGACAAATGAAGGTGGCGTTCTTATAAAAATATAACTAACAACATAACCTTAATAATGTTTTAATATTATATTTCAGTAAATTATTTTGAATAACTTATGATTTATGTGTCAGAATTTCGACCAAAGGGCGACCACTAGTATTTAACAATTATCTAATAGTATGTACATATTAGAATAGTGTATATATATAAAGAAGTCTATACTCTGGGTCTGAGTGTTTATATGAAAAGAGTAAATAATGTGGAGGATGCCAAGTAGGTCCACCAGAATCGTGACAATTGGGACTCGAGAAAGAGAGTACTTTTTATCCTGTAAGGGGCTTGTCGTGAAGCATGTAAAGAAGTCTAAAAGTATGTGTACTAGAGACGATACGCAAAAAGATGTTTTAACTTAAGAGAACATATTTGTTTGTTTATCTAAGAGGTTCCCAATTCGACATTTCTTTTGTATGATAAATGTGTAACTCAATCACTTGGCCAATAACAAAACGAGTTTGATGGTTTTTGAAGTGAAAACTTCTTTAGCGGCGTTACGCACTTTTTTTGGAATGGTTAAAAACTTCTAAACTCGCGTCAGAACACGTGACCTCGTAAGACGAAAATTCGTAAGTCGGATAGCTGTAATGCAACATTCCATCGCTAGCTTTAACGCTACGACAAGAGTAAAACTTTATATGTATTATTAGACGTCTTTATTTCATTCAGCGCTTTATTTTCTATTTTATCACAATAAACTTGAATAGAATCAGAAAGCGCTTAATAAACCCTTAACTGTTTAATGTTCTGTATGATATTATTTGACACTTTATTTCATTCTGCGCTTGATTTGCTAATTTATCACAATACACTATTGAATGGAATCAGACAGCTTTTAAACGCTGAACTGTTAAACGTTCTGTGTGATATTATTTGATACTTTATTTCATTCAGCGCTTGATCTGCAGTATTAAATGATTGTACTGTAAAGTGTAAATTGTTTCTTGCTTTGCAGTTTGTGGTAGATAAATAGATGTTAGGTTTAAAGAATTTATTTCTCAAAAAGAATATTACATTCACTTATATTGAGAAACAATATTTTCTTACATATTTCACATATTTTCACTTCACGAACAAAAACGCACAGTTTTTTAACTCCAAACACAGAATATGTGTAACAGTAACAGTAATTTACAAAAAAAAAACACTTTCGTTTGATATTTAAACATAGTTACATTACTTGAAAATGTGAGGGTATTCCTAAATATATGGCATTTACTTGTCCGAAACGAGTTGTTAGACTAGGCCGGTCATAGATCACAAGTATAAAATACTAGATGAGTCTATTTAATTTATTTATTTTGTTAAATTTACTTACATTAGAAAAATAAAAGGATATTACAGATATCTTGGTTCTATTATGGTATTTAAATTACAATAAAAAAGGAACGAAATGAAAAAAAAAACAGGCTGTGCCTTTATACTTGTAGGGTTAAAGGATTTCATAAGTCTTTTAAGTGTACGTTTGTATGAATGATATGTAATTAAACACGCATATTAATTATTATTATTTTATATTTTACTTTTTGTTGCGTTTTAAATGACAGATGCTTCAATAAATGTTTGCGTCATTTGTCATTGCGTATATAATTTTTCAATGTTTTTTTAAAAGTTGAAAGTGATTTTATATTTTTTATGTAATTTGGTATCTTGTTATAAATTTTAGGCACCGTCATAAAGGATGCTAGTTTTGCCGTATTTTGTCCTTGGCATATATAGTGTTAGATTATTAGCATTTCTTAATTTAATTTTTTGTGCATGATGTTTCTTTGTAAAAAAATATTTGTGTACGTATTTATTTCCGTAAGATTTTCTGAATTAATAAGCAACTGCTGTAAGTGTATGATTGTTGAATGTTCATTATTTTTGTTTCATTATACACTTTGTTCGTCGATGTAAGAAAGTCATAATGAAAATATAATCTCTTAATTAGTTTGACTTGGAACTGACTTGGAACTGCTTTCTGTATTTTTTTATGTATAACATTTTTTTTTATATGACCTGGCTTAAAGATACGAAAGATGAGAATGCCTACTTGGCCCTAGGAGTTTTATGTAAGAATTTTTTCAGGTTACCATATTCTTTAAACTGAAATAACTAATAGAATGTGGAAGGTAGGAATATCAACCCGAAGAAGTTAGTTCAAAACTTATGCCGTTTTTCCCCATTTGGGCCCTTCTCGCCTCTTTAAAAGCTGAACTGTATTTCCTGTGTTATATTTTCATAAAACCTATAATATCGTATAAGAACGCCATCTTCATTTCTCAAGACCAACTACTTTGTTCGAAACTTTATAATGCGCCATTTGTGATCTTCTATCGTTATCATAAATATATTTGTTTGTGTGTGTCAAATGAATGGTAGTGTGGGTAACGCTTTTATATTGGTTTAATGTACTTTATAAGCTTTATAATTATTGAAAAATATTAGCGTTCTGCACTTCTTCTACACATAAACTATAGTGTCTATATAGTGTGCCAAATATTTATACTCCTGCATCTGCGCCATTTTCGTAAAAAGGGGTCCAAAGTTTTGGCATCCCGAATCAATAAATAGATTTTAAAGATTAATTCAAAAACAAGCGTTATTGCTTACCAGAGATTTTAGTAAGTTCTGAAGTACAAAGACCTGAAATAGTTTTTCAAATTTGTATCCTGTCTTTTCACTGAGAAGTTGTAGTAAAGGCCGGTGATCCTGTAGGTAGGCAGATGCGTCAGGTCTTTTAAGCAGTTCATCTTGCAATCGTGTGAATTCAGGGCAGCTTTCGTAGAAATTCAACTGAAAGAAATTATGATTTAAAGTAGAAAACGATCTTTTCTAATTTCTAAATAGAGAACGCGGACCAACACGGGGAAGTCTGGCTAGAATAAAATGTTGTATCATTATTTTTTTAATGATAATAGAAAGCAAAGATTTTTGTAGTAAGAAATTCATGCCACCTAGAGACGACAAAGGTGGTAATGGTGCGTTGCCAACCTGAGGCTGGGATGTTAGGCATCGAGCAAAAGTAAGCTTACCGGCTACGTAGCCCTCCGAACCGGAACACATCAATGGCAAGCATTCGACGTTATTATTGCAGGAATAGGCAAGGCGATGGTATAAATTCGGGCGAGTCGCTGCGAAACTCTACCACCTAGTCCAATGTTACTGTGTTAGTGACGATAAGCCTATCATCGCCTTTTACGAGCTACCTGGCAGGAAGGCAGATGATCTATTCTGCAAAGGAGCCCGGACCAACACGGGGTATTTTCTTAGAATGTAACATTATCATATATTGATGTACCATTATCATCTATTGATATACCGTTATCAGATAGGATTTGAACCTGTACACTTTCGTCTCAATCTGAAAAACGCTCTAACATTTTAAGATAATGAGGATTTAAATTCTGTGGTGAAGTTTTTAATTTCTTTCTTTATGCGGGTAATTAAGGACCGAAACACATAACCGCATCGCGGCGCCTCGGCGCTAGAGTCGCGGCGCAGTACTGTTCATTTATTTTAAACAGAGTATTTTTTTGACGTGACAACGTCTTAAATTAGGTTGTGGCTTGGAGTCACCCTTGAAAAAGTGTAACCCCCGCTCACGTTTGTTACGATGAGTCACCGAACGAGAGAGAGGCCCGCCGCCTTGCGTCTCTCTCCCACATATTCTACCGATTAAAAGATGTTGTCACGTAAAATCTTCGTCCGTAAAACCGACTTTACAGGCAACCATTTTTTATAACAAATAAGCAATAAGTTTCTCATCATGGTCCATGGTAGAGACGTCTATGACGCCGCAAAGCAAACCGACGATTTTAGCGCTGCGCCGCCGCATCGCACTGATGTGTTTTGGCCCTTATAACGTCAAACACGAAAGTAATTTGTTTATTTAGAAGAACACTTGCCCGTTCCTGGGGGTATAATAACGGGTTCAGCTGTCAAATACACATTGAATTAGTCCTATGTTAGAAGCTAACTTTCAGTTAAATATTTAACCCAGGAATGTGCAAAAATGTGCAAATGGGCCTTAATATATAAAATGCGTTCTGCATGAATAAATTCAGTTACTTACTTCGTCTTCCTTAAGTGGTATCGATTCATAAGGAATGGGTTGCCAATTTAACTTGGGGTTCCATACTTCGGGATAGAGAGGTGGGTACATCGCAGCTAAAACGGTAAGGGCAGTCATCTTCGTCCGGGCGAATTCAGTACTACGTACTGTTATTTCATCTGGCAGATACAGTGGAGACAGGAAGTCTTTGTAACGTGATCTTAGATATTCGCCAAGGAGGAACGCTCGTTGTTTGCCTTGCTGTAAAATTGATTAATTTCTCGTTAAAAGGTACTTGCGCCTAAGATAGCCCTGTTCTTGAGGTGGTCCATTTTAAATATTTTATATTTTTTAAAGTCTGAAGGAGTTTAAATTACTTAATTAGGTAGGTTAAACTCAAAATTCTACAACCTAGTTGGATGTCACGATGCTAGTGACGGTAAGCCTGTGGTCGCCTTTTACGAGTTGCTTGGCAGGAAAGTAGAAGGTAGATGGATCAAGAGCCCGGACCAACACGTAGATACCAGAGTTGAATAAATATCTCCGGGTTAGCGTATAACTAAAGTTAAATCGATTAATATTTGACAGTTATTATTAAATTTAGATCAGAGCCTCTACCATGAGTTTGTATAGAATAAGTTCGGTAAGTTACGTGTCGAAATCTATGACACTTTTGGTCTAAAAATGTGTTTCTCTTAGTTACCACTAGAGGCTCTGTTTCAAGTTTTCGTACAAATAATTGACAGCGACGGTAGCGAGTGTAGTAAAATAGACAGGCCGTAAACTCATGGTAACGGCCCTGGAACGTGTAAAAAGCTCTTAAGTAATATGAAGGATATATACAGAGTGACATTTAAATACCAGCTAAATTTTGAGAAAAGGTTCGGAATCGATAACACTTTTTTCTTTGTTTATTAAGTCTAAGAAACTGAGATACAACTTTTATAATACATAATAAATTAATTCTTATGAAATTAACTTTTTCTAAGCTGATCTGTTCTAGATGTACATACAGTATGCTAAATAAATGAATAAGAAAAGCGACTGGTTTAATTTGGTACCATTATTAATCCCAAATAAAATTTTAATATGAAAAAAAAAATGAAAAATATCTTTATTTGTAGTACGACATTGTTACAAAAAGAACACAATTTTTGAGACATCCTTTTAATTATAATGATACCTGTGACAGGATGCCTTGCTCTTCCATAGCAACATGTTACACAATTTATATATATATATATATATATGACTGTTGATGTGTATGTATATGATGTGTGTTAGTGTGTGTGTGTGTGTGTGTGCATGTGTGCAAAATCATGTAACAAAACAGTTTTTTAAAACTGCTTTTGATAGAAGGTAGGGAACCACTGAAGATATCTAATCTAATATATTGGTTAACAGTTTTTGCAAGTCGATAGTTAAGTGAATGTCGTCTCAAACTAGTTCTTATGTCAGGCAAGTATAAAGTCTTACGATTGTGTAATCGTGACTAGGGTGTAGGTATCCTAAAATTTAAGTGTGCTAATAATTTTGGAGAATCCCCCGTGTTGGTCCGGGCTCCTTTGAAGAATAGACAATCTGCCTTCCTGCCAGGCAGCTCGTAAAAGGCGAGCGAAGGCTTACTGTCACTAACACCGTGACACCTGACTAGGTGGTAGAGTTTCGCAGCGACTCACCCGGATTGGTACCACCGCCTTACCTATTCCTGCCGCCATAACGTCATGACGTGTTCCGGTTCGGAGGGTAAGGTAGCCGGTAAACTTACTTTTGCTCAAGGCCTAACATCCCGGCCTCAGGTTGGCAACGCACCATTACCACCTTTTGGTGTCTCTAGGCGGCGGAAATTTCTTACCATCAGGAAATCCGTCTGCTTGTTGCCTTCCAATATCATAAAAGAAAGAATCAACATAATTATGTAAAATTTTGTAAAATACATACAATCTGCTATATCTCTTCGGCTTTGCAAATACTGCATCTTAAAATGAGTTAGTCGTTTTTATAAGATGTAACACTTTCGATCTATGAAGTAATTAAAATAAAACAATTCATTATTTATTTTCAACGCAAAATACAACATGCATGGTTATAACGTCAACAAAGCATAAAACTGGTTCTCACTGACCGCAGTCCCACTAATGGGCTGGTGACGTCTGACTTATACTAGGTACGACATAGCGTAACAACAAGTAAAGCATTTTTGCGGACTATTTGAAATGAATATTTATAAAATATGGTATTGTACAGTAGATAGGACTAAAAATTAATCTACCTTTAAATTTAATTATAATAAATTATGAAACTTATGTCTATAAATAAATAAAATGTTTATTAAAAATGTAAATAAGTGCTGCGATTAACTTCTTAAATTTAATTAAATATTTGCACACCACAATGTGGTAGAATATGTTGTATTCTTAAATATTTTATTAACAACTTTTAACACATATTCCGCAAATAAATAATTTTCATTTCATTTCATTTCAAAAGTAAATACAATTTGGGAATAATATTTAAAATTCCAATAAGCCTTTACCCCTTTATGTTTAAATTTAGCCGGTCCTTTCAAATCATCCCTGTATAAGGCATATAAGAAGAGTAAGTAATAAGAACAGTCTCTCAAACAAATAAATAAATTTTATAACTTTATTTTACTTTTGATCAATGTATTTGATTTCGAAAATAGAACCTTAAAATTAAGTTTTGTGTTTTTTTTATTTTCACGATAAGCAATGTAAAGCGAACAACGCGAGCGAGACGGATAATTGACCTTAGGTTCAGCTGTAGCGTCGTCGTGACTTACGTCACGTGACTTTGTGTTTGATTAAGTGTTCGGAATAGATTGCTTGTTTTGACTAAGTATTGACGCAACTAATATAAGCTGTACGTGCTTTGTTTAAATACTTACATTTGTCAGTGCTCCTAAGCCAAATGGATAAAAAATACTCATATTTATGTTGGCTCGAGGGAATACATTTAGTTCCGCTTTGTCTGGTGTACGGTCGCCATGTCTAAAAACCTGTAACATATATAAGTATACAATGAAAGAAGTAGCATGTAATCTAAATCAATCATTTTCTATATTGAACTTGGCTGTAATTCCGCATTTGTGTTATCTATGAAACCAGTAATCCATGACACTTAGGTATAAAAATTAAAAATAACTATCTCTATATCAATACGTGAGGCCAAAACTTTGGACCCCTTTTTACGAAAATGGCGCGGACGCATGAGCATAAAATTTGCCATACCTACCCTCTTATTAATAAACATGGCGCAAAGTACTCCAAGGTTCAACTTCGCATGATAGTCTTTATTACAATGTGATACAAACTATAACATCAACTGAATTTCACTCCTGCTTTACTCTATGTTTATTAATAAGTTTACAGTTTATGTGTAGGAAAAGTGCAGAACGCTTAATGTTAATGCTTAAGAAAGCTTAATATTTTTCAACAATAATGCTTATAAAGTGCATTAAATCAGTAAATAAAACATTACCCATACTACCATTCATTTGACACACACAAACAAATATACTGATGGTAACGATAAAAGATCACAGATGGCGGACTAAAAAGTTTAGAAACAAAGTAGTTGGTCTCGAGAAATGAAGATGGCGTTCTTTTCAACAAGATAATAAAATTTATTGTGGTCGAATTTCGACCAATGGGCGACCACTTGTAATTATTAGAGTTCATTATCACACTATTGATTAGTACCTTCAAGCTTATATCCCAGAAAATGTATTCAGAGGCATCACAAGGGAACCCACAACTAGTTGTATTTGTTTAATTTAGTAAAAATAACTATGTAACTATTGTTTAATTTAGTAAAAATAAACATCGGGATAGGTGGAAATAGGTAAAAAATGCTCATAAAATAAAAAACCTACCTGAATTAAAATTTCATGGGACTAATTCGAAACTGTTCCTCATCAAACAAAAAAAGAATTACGTAAATCGGTTCAGAAACCTGGTAGAAATCGGTGTACATACATAAAAAATATATACCGGCAGAATTGATAATCTCCTCTTTTTTTAACTCGGTTAAAAACAAAAAGGGAATTAATTTCAGCACCCTCTGTTAATTTAATATGAACTTTTCTAATTTTAAATATGTAAAATCTTTTACCTACGTCTTCTTCAATGTGGACCTTTTCCAAAACATCATTTTCAATTGCCATTACTGACAATGAATTTAAGTGATGTTAGACATTGTTGATCGAAGAGAACTATTATTAACTAGCTGACCCGGCGAACTTCGTACCGCCTTAGGGTAGCAATGATATAATGATAGAAGAATAGTAGAAACTACTTTATTTTATATAGCTGACCTATCTTACGTGTGAGCACCTATTCAATGTGAACTGAAAAATTAAATGTATATTTTTCAATATTTCTGAGAGATTTTATTAATATTTTTTTCAGTAAGAACCTTTTTAATGACAAATACAACAAAAAAAGAATTAGTGAAATAGGTCCAGCCATTCATGCGTAATGCCGTGACCAAGAAAAACGGGTTTCATTTTTATATATATATAGATTAATTTTTTTAAACATTTCGTTTTCCTGTCGCTTATCATGAAACTTCTATAAATTTGCAATGCTATCATAACATTTGGGAAAGTTGATTGAACCACGATACTACAATAATACTAGATGGTTCTGTATGTAAAAAAAATTACATGCGTTAAAAATAAAGAATAGTATTGTTCATAATCATTTTCGAGCCATAAAACTTTTTTTTGTGAACTATAGTGGGCTCCTGTGGATCCTGGGCCCCTAGGCAGTTGCCTTCTCTGCCTTAAGGTTGATCCGGCTCTGGCTTTGACTATCTGTCGTTCTGAATGATTCTCAAGTGGGTCAACTCAAAATACGTGTTTCAATTTTCGAATAATAAAGTAAAAACAGCGACTCGCCCGGATTGGTACCACCGCCTTACCTATTCCTGCCGCCATAACGTCATGACGTGTTCCGGTTCGGAGGGTAAGGTAGCCGGTAAATTTACTTTTGCTCGAGGCCTAACATCCCGGCCTAAAGTTTCCAACGCACCAGTACCACCCTTGTTGTCTCTAGGCGGCGTGACTTTTTACCAACAGGATATCCGTCTGCTGATTTGCCTACTAATATCATAAAATGAAATATTGACCAAATTACACACACTTGTAAATATGATTATAATCAAAAGTGTACTTTCAGGAACGAAATTAGTTGCCTCAGGTTGGCAACGCACCATTACCACCTTTGGTGTCTCTAGGCGGCGTGAATTTCTTACCATCAGGAAATCCGTCTGCTTGTTTGCCTTCCTATAACATAAAAAACCCATAGTTGGATTATGATAAAAAAGTATCTTATGATAAAAGTATGAAAAAACAGTATCCCCGAAGAGGCAGGCAGAGGCACAACCAGGGCACCCGAGACTAGAATAAGAGACTGAGTCCCACAATGTGATAAGTGACAAGCCTATAACCAACCGGGCACTAATTCAATCCAACATTTATTTAATAGGTAATTTGAAAACTTACTTTTTCTTTCGGGAATCGAAACACGGACCTCATGAAATCAAGTCCAACAACTTCAGTAGACAGCTAGACCACAGAGGCAATATGATAAAAATGTATTTTATTAATAATTAATGCATGTTAATAAAAAATAATAATCTCTGTAGTCTAGCGGTTCGGTGTTGGACTTTTCTTCATAAGGCCCTGGACTCGGTCCCCGGGTTAGATAATAAAAAAGAATATGAGTTTATTTTTTTATTTGCTAATATAAACAACCTTTTCCGGGATTAATATCTTCGGCTAGTCTCATGTGTCATGACTGCACCTCTACCTATTCAGGGATACTGGCGTGAAAATATTTTACTTAACAATTAGTAATTTAGAGTTGCCCGACCTGAGAATCGAATTGGAAACCTCATGAAGTCAACTTCGATACCGGACTATAAAGCCGTAAATATATAAATGAGTATGTCTATCGTCTAACGATCCAGGTGTTTGATTAGACTCCATGAGATTTCGGGTTCGGTTGCTGAGTCGGCCAACAAAACGAGGATTCAACAAGGATGCGTTTTATTCCAATTTTCCAACAAAAAAATGGTACTCGGGATGGGATACCTACCCAATTGGCTGCTGGCTCGTAAGAAGTTTCAATTAATTACTCTGTGGTCTAGCGGTTCAGTTGTTAGTGGTTGCATGAGGTCCCGGGTTCGAATCCCGGGTCGGCAACAAAAAAGAAAATTGGGTTTTTTATAATTTTCTAATAAAAAAAAATGTTGCTCGGGATAGCATATATGCCCGGTTGGCGATAGGCTTGCCACCTATCACATTGTGGGACTTAGTGTCTTCGGCTAGTGCCCTGCTTATGACTCTGCCTACCTTTTCTGGATTATGGTCGTTAAGATACTTTTTTACTTTTTTAATTTACAAATACTTACCACATACGCTACTCGTAAATCCGTATTTTCATAAACTTTGTTTTCACTATGGTAATTATAATTACCATTGGGACATTTACATTTACTGGCACCAGGACAACATAATAAATTTTCAACACATTTACTTTGGACATTCACTAGTAATAATAATATAATACTAAAATTATACAATAACATTTTTAATAGCTACAAAACTAACTCAACATGTAATTAAAAGCCGCAATGGAGTCGTTGCTTCGGCAATAGTTTGAAAAGACTAAACATAAATAGATTTTTTTTATACATTTATAAGTCTATGCGAACTGCCTGCCAACAGGTGATATAGATTGCAAGTTATCTTTATATGTAAAACCAGCTAACTCGGCAGACGTCTTGCTATTTTTTGAATGTGATATTAGAACTGGATAGGTGGTGGACTTGACTGCATGAGGCCCTGCGTTCGAATCCCGGGTCGGACAACAAAAAGAAAATTTGGTTTTTCCAATTTTCTAACAAAAAAAATGTTGCTCGGGATTATAGATGTGCCCGGTTGGCGATAGGCATTAACACCTAGGTACATTGTGGGACTTAGTGTCTTCGGCTAGTCGCCGAAACCCTGTTGCCCTGTTTGTGCCTCTGCCTACCTCTTGGGGGATAAGGGCCGTGAAGATACTACTTTCACAAAAAAAATTGAGTGTGAGTCAGTCACCCTTATCACTCAGGGGTGTTTAAAATGAACAGTAGTCGATTCTCGGGTCATGCAACTCTAAATTACTAATTGTTAAGTAAAATATTTTCACGCCGGTATCCCTGAATAGGTAGAGGTGCAGTCATGACACACGAGACTAGCCGAAGATAATAATCCCGGAAAAAGTAGTTTATTTTAGCAAATTAAAAAATAAACTCATATTATTTTTTATTATCTAACCCGGGGACCGAGTCCAGGGTCTTATGAAGCCAAGTCCAACACCGAACCGTTAGACTACAGAGATTGTTATTTTTTATTAACTAAATGCATGAATTATTAATAAAATACATTTTCATCATATCGCCTCTTTGGTCTAGCTGTCCAAGTGTAGGACTTGACTGCATGATGCCCTGGGTTCAAATCCCGGGCACACAAAGTTTTGTAAAAATCGGTTAAGTTATTTCGGAGGAGTACGGATACTAACACTGTGACAAGAGAATTTTATATATAATACTGGCTTTGCACTTTGCACGGGTATAAAATATACATATAAACGTTTATCTTCAATCTCTTTATCTATTAAAAAACCGTATCAAAATCCGTTGCGTTATTTTCAAGATTTAAGCATACAAAGAGACACAGACAAAGGAAGCGACTTTGTTTATACCATGTAGTGGTGAATCCCCATTTAAATGTGTCACTGAAAAAGTATTTACGCAATAGAATTCCACCAAATTCCGACGATGAAAATTATAGACTTTTGTGAGTTTTTCGTAACATAAGACATTTATACCTAAGTTAACATCCACATGTTTTTGATAATGCTAATGTTTGTGTATCTAAATGCCAAATGAAGTGGTAATAAAAGAAAAAAGAGGTTCTCCGTTCGTGTGATATTTGTAAATAGTGCGCCTAAATTAAATTACCGTTTACAAATAGGTTTTGGAAGCCATTTAAAAGTGAACACGAACGGTAAAACATTCCGAAAAGAACACGTTTCGGAATAAATTAATCCTGATAAATGTCAATAAAAGATCAATTACATAAACTGGTATAATTAGTAAAGTTCATTGCCTCATTGGTTTAATGGTGTTGCCTTTTTTTCAATATTTTTTAATATTTTAACAATTTCAACTGATTTTTATGAGTTATATTTCTTTATTGTGTATTAAAAGCACCATCGTGCAAAAATTATTTGATTATATCTACTTTACATAAGGTTCTAGAGGTTAGATCGCCTCTGTGGTCTAGCGGTCCGGGTGTTGGACTTGACTGCACGAGGTCCCGGGTTCGAATCCCGGGTCGGCCAACCCAAAATTGGATTTTTCCAATTTTCTAATAAAAAAATGTTGGTCGGGATTGGAAATGTGCCCGGTGGGACTTAGTGTCTTCGGCTAGTCGTGGGTGCCCTGGTTGTGCCTCTGCCTACCTCTTCGGGGATATGGGCGTGAAGATACTTTTTTTTTTTTACATAAGGTTGCCTGGAAGAGATCGCTATTTTGTCCGCCGCCGCCTTTCTTTATCGCTTAGTTTTAAAGTTTCTTTAAGTGTATTTATAGCAATTTTTTATTATGTCTCCATAACATATGGTTGCCTGGAAGAGATCGCTGTTTTGGCTATAAGGCCAATTGTTTTGCTTATCACTTAGTTTTAAAGTTTCTTTAAGTGTATTTATAGCAATTTTTTATTATGTCTCCATAACATATGGTTGCCTGGAAGAGATAGCTGTTTTGGCTATAAGGCCAATTGTTTTGCTTATCACTTAGTTTTAAAGTTTCTATACGTGTATATATTTTATCCATTTTGGTGCACTATAAAGAGTTACTGTGTTCTATTCCGTTCCGTTCCGTTCCATTCCATTCCATTCCACTCCACCCTACGCTACTCACTCTACTCTACTCTACTCTACTCTACTGTATTCTATTTTATTTTATTCGTAAGGTCTTAGATTCGAATCGTATCAATTCGACTGCAAATTTTGTATGTTGCTCTGAAACTTATTGAAAATTTGAGTCATGTAAAAAATAATTTTCGGTAGTACTTTCAACTATTTTTGTTTACTAAAAATTTTAAAGAAAGAAAAAATTTCGCCCCAGACAGGATTTGAACCTGTAACCTTTCGTCTCAAGCCGACGAATGCTCTAACCAATTGAGCTACTGAGGATTCAAGTTTTTGTTTACTTGAGATGTTCGTCATTTGTTTTATTACTAACTCACTACGAGTAGTTGGATTTAATATAAATGATTAAGGACGGTCAACCTGCGAAAGCCGACTTTTTTAGTATTACTTCGGAATTTCATAATTGCATAATTTTGACTCGCTTTGCATAATTCTGTGTTTATCCCAACGTTATTGTATGGATGTAGGATATCAGCATCATCAGCCGGAGGACGTCCACTGCTGGACATAGGCCTCCCCCAAAGAGCGCCACAAGTTACGGTCACCAGCCGCTTGTAACCAGCGACTCCCCGCGACCTTGAACAGGTCATCAGTCCATCGTGTGGGAGGTCGTCCAACACCACGTCCACTCGAGAACATTTCTTCCCCAGCGGTTGTCGGTTCTGCGAGCAACGTGGCCTGCCCATTGCCACTTCAGCTTGCTAACTCTCTGAACTATGTCGGTTACTCTCGTTCTCTTGCGGATCACCGAATTACGGATCACATCTCGCAGGGAAACACCGAGCATAGCTCTCCCCATAGCACGCTGAGCGACTCTGAGCTTATTTAAGAGTCCCACATTTAACGTCCACGGAAGTAGGATAAATGCTGTTGAAATGAGAGCGCTAAAATCTGTGTGTAACGCTCGCTGACTGCATTCGTAACAGTAAGGTCCGGGAAAAAGTGGGATTGAAAGAAAGTGTTGGTGTTAAAATGCGACAGGGCATGCAAAGCTGGTTCGGTCATGTGGAAAGAATGACAGATGAAAGATAGACAAAGCAGATATACAATGCGAATGTGGATGGATTTTCTTTCAATCCCATTTATAAAATTACACAAGATTAAAACCTTTGGTTCTTATCGACGTCGATATATGTTCAGTCTGTGTATATGTCCCCCGTGTTGGTTCGGGCTCCTTTGAAGAATAGACCTTCATGTGCCAGGGAGCTCGTAAAAGGCGAGCATAGGCTTGCCGTCACTAACACCGTGACATCTGACTAGGTGGTAGGGTTTCGCAGCGACTCACCCGGATTGGTACCACCGCCTTACCTATTCCTGCCGCTATAACGTCATGACGTGTTCCGGTTCGGAGGGTAAGGTAGCCGGTTACCTTACCTTTGCTTGAGGCCAAACATTCCGGCCTCTGGTTGTCAACGCAACATTACCTTTGGTGTCTTTAGGCGGCGAGAATTTTTGACCATCGGGATATCCGTCTGCTTGTTTGCCTTCCAATGTTATAAAAAAAATGTACAGTTGCTCTTTCAGTATGTTACTACGGCTGAAATCTATATATCAAAATGTTCAACTTCTTTCTTATTGATAAGATCTGCTCTTATTAGCTCGTTATTAGAAGATTGTCCATCACATTTCCAATCACTTAAAAAACTAAAGAGATAAGTTATATTCCAGAAACAAATAAAAGTGAAGTTTCCTGACTTGGGAGTTCGGAGAAATGATTAATGTCTGTTAATAATTGGTCATTAGGTATTCAGGAATGGCTGGCGAAAAGTATTAATTGATTATACGAAAACGAAAACCGTTCTACATTTAAGCTTTTACTAGCTGTCCCGGCGAACTTCGTTCTTTTACAACCCGAAATAGTTATAAAAAGGGCTTAGCACAACCTTCTTGACCTTTTTTTCCCGTGTTGGTCCGGTCTCCTTTGTAGAATAGACCATCTGCTTTTCTTGCCAGGCAGCTCGTAATTACCTATTCCTGCCGCCATAACGTCATGACGGGTTCCGGTTCGGAGGGTAAGGCCGGTAAACTTACTTTTGCTCGAGGTCTAACATCCCAGCCTCAGGTTGGCATCACACCATTACCACCTTTGGTGTCTCTAGCTGGCGGAAATTTCTTACCATCAGGAAATCCGTCTGCTTGTTCGCCTTTAAATGTCATAAAAAAACTCTTAAAGTGTGAATTTTATAAAACATACAAAGTTAGTAAAATAGGTGCTGCCTTTCGTAGTGAAAATAAATAAACCCGAAAAAATACACAAACTGAATGTTATCCTACAGTAAGCAAACTATTAAGTAAGCAAAATGTTACATGAACTTACAAATGTTCGCATTTATAGTACTAAATATTACATTTATTGTAAAAATTAATAAAGATTGAATGTCATTGTTATTTTAGTATACTAACTTTTACAACTGGTTAATGGTCTGACAGGAATATTTGTTCAGGATCAAAGCTATCCTATGTATTAACCTAAGTTACCATTTATATATGTGCCAAATTTCATGAAAATCGGTTAAGCTGTTTTTGCGTGAAGGAGTAACAAACAAACACAATAACTTTCGCATTTATAATATAAAAATTAATAATAGGATTAGTTCAAATCATCATATTTTGAACAGGTAAGTATAATGTTTTTAATTGTTGTGCTGGCTCGTAAGAAGTTTCAATTAATTACTCTGTGGTCTAGCAGTTCAGTTGTTAGCGGTTGCATGAGGTTCCAGGTTCGAATCCCGAGTCGGGCAACAAAAAGAAAATTGGGTTTTTTCCAATTTTCTAATAAAAAAATGTTGCTCGGGATAGGATATGTGCCCGGTTGGCGATAGGCTTGCCACCTATCACATTGTGTCACGTTATGGCGTCAGAATTAGGTAAGAACTTACTTTTGCTCGAGGCCTAACATCCCGGCCTCAGGTTGGCAGCGCACCATTACCACCTTTGGTGTCTCTAGGTGGCGTAAATTTCTTACCATCAGGAAGTCCGTCTGCTTGTTTGCCTTCCAATATCATAAAAAAGGGGGTGGTACCAATCCAGGTGAGTCGCTGCAAAACTCTACCTAGTCATATGTCACGGTGTTAGTGACGGTAATTCTCCGCTCGCCTTTTACGAGCTGAGCTGGGGTGTTAGATTTATTGACATACCTTTCCTTGTTTCTTCGATCTAATCAAAGATTTGTATGTCATACGTGATCATAGCCTAATAGAATTTCAAATGTGAATGAATTTCAGAAAACGAGGCTTGAAACGCTTCAGAGGCAAGCGCCCACTAATGCTCTGCTTTGGATGACTACTTAAGGATTAATGAAGCTAATTCAAACTTGCCTTTTGCTAGTTTCACATTTAGTATTAGCCATTAGAACAAAAAATGGTTACGGTTTGTAGACTAATTACCAGTTTTAGTACCTAACTTGTCTAAAATATCTAAAATAATCCTAAAAATATCTCTCGCTGATTTGAAAATCCGGGTGATTTCAAAATTCGATATACTACAATAACAATGACGTTAAATTCTTATTCGTTTTAGGTGGTCTAAAAATGTCACCTCACCGTATTTATACCACCGCCTTACCTATTCCTGCCGCCATAACGTCATGACGTGTTCCGGTTCGGAGGGTTAGGTAGCCGGTAAACTTACTTTTGCTCGAGGCCCAGCATCCCGGCCTGAGGTTGGCAACGCACCATTACCACCTTTGGTGTCTCTAGGCGGCGTGAATTTCTTACCATCAGGATATCCATCTGCTTTTTTGCCTTCCAATATCTTAAAAAAAAAAAGATTTCGACTCGTAACTTACCGAATGTAATCTATACCAACTCATACTCGTAGTAAAGGCTCTGAGCGTAAGGGCTCAGGGTGAGCATGAGAAAATAAATTAAATTTGTGTACAACTTTAGGCCAATAATTATAAAAATACGCAATTTATTAGGTAATTGTAACGTTTATAAAAACAAAGCGCGCTCGCCTATGTGAATTACAAGAGCTGATCCCTTACCATGAGTTTACGGCTTGTTAAGTTTACTATAATCGCTACCGTCTCTGTAAATTATTTGTATGGAAACTTTGGGCAGCGCCTCTATTGGTAATTAAGAGAAACACATTTCCAGACCAAAATTGTCATAGATTTCGACACGTAACTTACCGAACGTAATCTATACCAACTGATGGTAAAGGCTCTGAACTGTAAATGCGAACATGTTTGAGTTTATGTTATAGTTTTGCTTACTTGACAATTTGCTTTATTTGGGGTAAAATTCAATTTATGTTTTATTTTCAGGGGTATTTATTTTCATAATTATAAGGCTGCAACTATTACCAATACTTTATTTATTTTTGAAGAACTTTTTTTACCCAAATCACTCTTTAATAGTGTTAGAATTATTGGCATATCTAACCATATAATTTTTTCTTTTCATTATGAAAAGGCTGCAACTATTTTACTTACTTCGTTTATTTTTAAAAATACCCAATTCACACCTTAATTTTGTTGAATCTATTGACATACCTCTCCTTGTTTCTTCGATGTAATCAAAGATTTGCATGTCATACGTGATCATAGCCTCATAGAAATTCAAATGTGAATGGATTTCAGAAAACGAGGCTTGAAACGCTTCAGAGGCAAGCGCCCACTAATTCTCTGCTTTGGAAGGCTGCTTCGTTATTAATGAAGCTAATTCAAACTTGCCTTTCGCTTGTTTCACATTTGGTATTACCCATTAGAACAAAAAATGGTTACGGTTAGACTAATGGCCAATTTTAGTACCTAACTTGTTTTAAATATTTAAAAAATCCTAAAATTACCTATTTCTTTTTTCGTACCAACCATACCTCAGTACTTTGGTTTCTCTTGTCGTTTTTCCATTTGTTATTCCATTATCTCGTCGCTATTCTGTGGTCTGTGTTAGGCTAGTTGTGCAAGTATCCTCGCTACCGTACCCCCCAGAACGGAACATGAGAGTCATTACCGCTGCAGGAATAAGTAAGGTGGTATATTCCTACTCTGGCAAATTACTGCACAGCACTCTTTCTTCTTTCTTCAGGTTTTGGCCTTCACGTTAGTATTTTGCTATTAGTCAAGTAAAAATTTGCATCAAATTTTATTTCAATTTTAATTAATTATAAACAGTCACCAATCATTAGTCGTCAGTAAGTCATGTCAGGCTCTTGGGTATAGCGGTGGTCTCATTACTCAAGCTTATGTAATGAGATTTAGCAGCAACGAACACGATACGATAATTTCTTTATGATTATTTCCTATGTGCACTTTCACTGAACAAAATTGTACAAAATGCCACCAAAATTGACTAATTTCACTCAATATTAACACGAAATTCAATAAAAAAAGTTTTATGAAAAAACTTCAACCGCATTTTCTCTCGATGGTGCCAAAACCTGCACAGCACTCTTCTACCAAAAAAATTGACGTTTCTAAAAGCGGTTGCCAGTATCATAAGTAAAAAGTTTTAAGAAAATAAAGTGTAATATTTATTCACGTGGCAATATTTCAAAGAAATTTTACTGTCAAGCCATTGTAATATTTTAAAAGCAAAATGAAATTTCTTGCCGCTTGGTTGGATCTCAAGGTTAACAAGACCAATTTTCTTAAAGTTTGAGATGAAACTGACAGTCTGAAGAGAAACTTAAGTTATGGTATAAGATTATAATAATTAAATTAAATATTATAATTTATTTAAATTGCCGGTTCTTTGGTCTATTGGATAACAACTGATTAAGGATCAAAAAGGCTTTTTGCTTTTAACATTGATAATAATTTTCGTAAATTTTCCTTATTAATTAAATCTACGCACAATTAGAAAGGGCATTCTTCTCTGGTTCGGGCATGTAGAAAGAATAACAGCTTATAGATTGACAAATCAGATATTCAGTACGAATGTGGATGGATGTAGGTACCAGGGGAGACCAAGGTTGACATTCCACGATCAAATCGTTCGGTTATTATCCGAAGGCGATGTCAAGAGTCTTCGGAACCGGCATGTTTGTAAAAGAGGGTAATAAATGTGGTGGTAGTCGGGCAGATCTACGTGAATCGTGAGGATTGGCACTCGATACTCTGTACCTACCCCGTAAGAGACTTGACATGAAGATATATATGTATGTATATCACTTTTAAACTTATGTGAGATCTTATAGTTAAAATACTAACGAAAGCTGGTACAACTACGCTGGTCTTACAATGGAGCTCAAAGATAGGATGTATAGTAACCATGGAATGCCTACAGGTAAAACCATCCAGTTTAGACTCATTCGATTAGCCTTTACTAGATCTATTCATATATTCATTCTTCTCTTCTTGCATTCTTTAACTAAACTGGACTGTAAACTAAAACAGCATTCAAAAATTGCCTGATTAATAACAAATTAAAAAAGAAACGATATTACTCATGTCTACTCTGTATGCTTAAAGCTACTCTCTTACGAGCTGCCAGGCAAGAAGGCGTATGGTCTATTGCAGTTGTTTTTGACTAGTCGTGTATGCTCTGGTTGTGCGTCTGCCTAGTACTTCAGGGATGTGGGCGTGAAGATACTTTAAATTGTGTTATTGTTGTAATTAAAACTACTTTTACAACTACTTAGTATTCACTCTTGTGTTTCGCGATGCTTTTACAAAAACCATTTTAAAGTTTTAGTTGTTCTACGCTTTTGAATTGCTTTTATAACTTTGAAGTTATAGTTACCTGTTGCATTGCATTTTTTTATAAACATGTTTAACCTTTTTAGTATTGACACGAGGTTTGACAACAGGGTATTGAGAGATCGCCTATCGCTTATTTCTCCCTCTATTATCGTCTCTGTGGTCTGGTCGGTCAGGTGTTGGACTTGCCTGTATGAGGTCCCGGGTTCGAATCCCAGGTCGGGCAACAAAAAGAAAATTTGGTTTTTGGCGCCCGGTTGGCGATAGGCTTGCCACCTATCACATTGTGGGACTTAGTATCTTCGGCTAGTCGTGGGTGCCCTGGTTGTATATCTGCCTACTTCTTCGGGGATATGGGCGTGAAGATGCTTTCTTTTCTTTCTTTCTTTATTATTTTTATGTTCATTGTGCTCAAATTTAAAGAACATAGACATATTTTTTACTTTTCTTATTACTAGTGGTCGCCCATTAGTCAAAATTTGACGAATTACAAAGTTTCTACTGTTAATTATCTTTTTGATAAGAACGCCATCTTCATTTATCAAGACCAACTACATTGTTTCCAAACATTATGAATATAATCTGTGATCTTTAATCGTTTGCAATATTTTTGTTTGTGTGTGTCAAATGTGTGGTAGTATGTGAAATGATTAATTTTTTGATTTAATGCACTTTTTATAATTTATTATTGCAAAATATTAGCATTTTGCACTTTTCCTGTACACAAACTATAAGTGTGCCAAATTTCATATTCCTTCCTCAGCGCAATTGTCTTTACCTATTAATCCTATTAATATTATAAATGCGAAAGTTTGTATGTATGGATGTATGGATGTTTGTTACTCTATCACGCAAAAACTACAAAGCCGATTACGATGAAATTTGGTATGTAGGTAGCTGAAGACCCAGAATAACATATAGGCTACTTTTTATCCCGGAGTTCCCGCGGGATTGGGACTTACGCGGGTGAAACCGCGGGGCGCATTATCATAATTGTATTATTCAAATTTCGAACACTAATAAACTTTAAAAAAGTGTTAAAATGTTGCTACATAAAATCAACATAAATTTGTATTTTCCCTACATTCCAGAAAAAAGATTTAAACTCCACCACATTACACTTTGTATTAAGGGTAAAAATAAATGTTTACGCTCTAATACATTCAAATTTCCGCGAGCCTCTCTTTAAAAATATTTTTCCTCATTTCACATTTCGCTGTATTTCCCATTTAATTAATTGGTTACACAGGAAGCTTGTGGATTTTAGTAATTAAATAGAGGCAGAATAAAAAGTATGCTAAAGTTAACTATTGTCTCTGCCTTACGTTACCGAATTTGATGAAACATAGCCTACCTATATTTTATATTTTTTTATGATATTGGAAGGCAAACAAGCAGACAGATTTCCTGACGGAAAGAAATTTACGCCGCCTAGAGACACCAAAAGTGGAAAAGGTGCGTTGCCAACCTTAGGTCGGGATGTCAGACCTCGAGTAAAAGTAAGTTTACCGGCTACCTTTCCCTCCAAACCGGAACACGTCATAACGTTATAGCGGCAGGAATATATAGGTAAGGCGGTGGTACCAATCCAGGTGAGTCGCTGCGAAACTCTGTCATTATTAATACGTCTTAATTTTTTACTCTAACCCTTTCCTACTACTTAAAGAGTTGTTTTGGAATAGAATTGGAGTTATGGAACCAATTCGAGACTTTTCCGCATCTAACAAAACAAGAATTTCGTAAATCGGTTCAGAAACCTCGGAGAAGTCGGTGTACCACCGAATTTAGAACCTCCTCTTTTTTAAACTCAATTAAAAAAACTGAAAATTCTAGAGATAATGGGATAAACCATTCACACAAGTTCCTAATACTTGTGTACGAAGTCTACTGGGTCGGCTCTGTAAAATTTCCATAAATTAAACACGTAGATTACGATCGGAGCAATATGACGGCCAATCTTCATCTCTGATAAAACGGTATCTTCACACTCTGTATCTCCGAAAAAATTGGAAGAGGAGCAACCAGGTTACCTACGACTATCCAAAGTTACTACTCAATCTGTGAATGTAATTGATGGTAATCCTAGTGGTGGTAGTTGGTAATTCCAGGCACTTGTCCTGACAGGTCTAATTAAAAGAGCAACTTGTTAAAAAAATTAAAAGACAAAAAAAATCACACCAAGCCAATAGACCACTTAAGTGATTAGTTATTGAAAATTTTGTAAAGAGGCTAACCCCTTTCTCGAAAATCGTAACTTGATCCACTTTTGCCAACGATTTGTGTTTCAAATAAATATGGTTCAGTAAATCTTTGACAGCTAACATCGAACGCTCCAATCCCTTCGAACCATCACCGACGTCGAATAATGTCCAAGTTTTACTCTGTTGATTAATTGGGAAGCTTCTATAGAGCTTTGCACGTAAACTCGGTCATTCCTCTTATCAAAACGCCGTTCAATAGTAGCTTTCTCATTAATACTTTATTTTTTACTGTAAGCGGTAGGAAATACCGCTTAAGGAGCTGTTTTAGTTACACCACCGGGCTACTTCCTAAAACCTTTTTGAAATGAATGGCATAGTTCTTTTTTTGAATTTCTAATTTGTTGCTCAGGAAGTTACAAAAACCTCGCGGTTCTTAGACGAGCAGAGTTCTCTACCCGAGACAGCATTAGTTAGATGGTTTGGACTGTTCCCCATAACGTGCTGTCAAAACTGTCAGTTTTTTTTGAATGACCAATTTGTTGCTAATCTCGCGGTTTTTACAACTTTTAGCTTTGTGTCCCGATCAGAGTGCTCAGCCTGAGACATCAATATTTAAATGGATTGGACTGTTACCTACAACGCCAGCAACAAGGGCTGTCTTCCGGGAGACCGTACCTCGACTTGGTGCTGCGTTCTGGTTGCTGGGTAAACTTGATGAAGGAATAGTGGCGGCTCGTCGCTCGGCATTAGGTACCGGGTGCAAGAGTAGTCTTCATAGTGTAGTGTGATGTTGTTGTATTGTGAGTTCGTGTTCGGGTTGGGAGGGAGGAGCGATTATTGGGTCCGGTATCGGAGGATCCGATAACACGTGGCGGGTGTCAGTTAAATGCATGAATATCCATCAAATTCGCAAGTTTACGTTGCACAACATTTTTTGTGGAATTAGTTAGATTCGAGGGCGGTATTCCCAAACGATTATGACCTAGAAACTTTACTAAAGAGCGTACACATTCCTTAAAGGGCGGAAATGCATCTATGATACTCTTGGTGATGCAGATATCCGTGGGCGTTGGTGATCACTTTTGATCATGTGACACACTTGCTCGTTTGCCTCCTCATGTACAAAAAAAGTCTTTGTTGAAATCCATGGCATAGTTCTTTTTTAATGGCTAATTTGTTACTTGGGAAGTTGTAAAAACATCGCGGTTTGTAGGCGAGCAGAACTCTCAACCCGAGACATCATAAGTTAGATGGATTGGACTGATCCCTACAAAGCCAACAACAAGGACTGTCTTCCAGGAGACGCAACCTCGACTTGGTGCTACATTCTGAATACTGGGTGGTTGGATAGGAGGAATTGCGGCAATTCAACCGTCGTTAGGCGCCAGTCGAAAAAAAGTTCTTCGTCTCCGACACCAGAGGCATCAATGTAGTATGGCCTTAAGTGTACTGTTGCTTGTGGAAATTGGGAGTGAGGCTAGTGTTTGCGACCGTTATCGGCGGGTCCCGATAGTATGTGACGAGGATTTGATGTTTTGTGTGACAAGTGACCGTTTCTGGTTGGCGATAGTCTCACCACCTATCACATTGTGAGATTTAGTTTCTTCGGCTAGTCATTGGTGCCGTAGTTTTGCCTCTACCACTTTGGGGATAATATGAGCGTGATGATAATAAGATAAAGTTATCGTGTAACAAAACTGAAGTTGGGCTTCCACGACCATAATAGGAAACCTTTTGTCTCTGTTTTCCCTGTGTTGGTCCGGGCACCTTTGCAGAATAGACCATCTGCCATCCTGCCAGGCAACTCGTAAAAGACGAGTATAGGCTTACCGTCACTAACACCGTGACTTTTGACTAGGTGGTAGGATTTCGCAGCGACTCAGCCGGATTGGTACCACCGCCTTACTTATTCCTGCCGCCATAACGACATGACGTGTTCCGGTTTGGAGGTTAAGGCAGCCTGTAAACTTACTTTTGCTCGAAGCCCAACATCTCTGTCTCAGGTTGGCAACGCATCATTATCACCTTTGTTGTCACTAGACGGCCTTAATTTCTTGACATCAGGAAATCCGTCTGCTTGTTTGTCTTCCAATATCATAAAAAAAAAACTTTACGAATATATTTTTACTTTAACTGAATGAAAATGCTTTTAAATGACAATACTATTATTGAATTAAATCTACATTTTTTTACTGTATTTATTAAAAAATATTTATCTTTGGGTTAAACTTTTACACATTTTTGTTGTACATATTTCCAGCTATAGTACGTTCTTATTTAATTTCATGAAACCTCAACTGAAGCGGTGTAGAAGTGAACGTTAAAAGGCAATCGATCATTGCAGCCAGCCACCGGATCCGGATCCGGCGACGTGCTATCTTGAACGAGCCTCGACAAGTGAAGCTCAATCACGCCGAAAAAGATTAACATGTTAAGCGCAAATTGATATTGACACCTTAGTGAATAAGCCAGCGGAGTTTAAACAAGTTTTATGATGCGATTAACTTTACAACCTCTTTATTTGAGGTTTAAATATTGTTTGCGTTTTAATGTCGGTATATAGATTTCACTTGGTCAATAGATATTGCTTGAGATTTTTCGTGATAGAGGTTTTACTTTTAACGTTTAACGGCCAATATTAATAATCAATCCTAATCCAAAACTTGCTGTCCAAGATTAATATTTTGATCCATTTTTATGTTATCGCTTGCCAATAACATATCTGTTTACAGAATAAATATGGCAATTAGTTATAGGATAGGCCGGCGGCGGATACGCAGCTATCTAGATTGCTTGAAATCCATCTTTAGAGATATATTATTAACATTGGCCGTAAAAGATTGATAAAGCAGATATACAATGCGAATGTGGATAGATGTAGGTACCCGGGGAGACCAAGGTTGATATTTCACAATCAGATCGATCGGTTATTATCCGAGGGTTGTGTCAAGAGTCTCCGAAACCGGCGTGTTTGTTTAAAAAAGGTAATGAATGTGAAGAAAGCCAGACAGGTTTGCCAGGATCGCGAAATTTGGACTCGATGCTCTCTGCCTACCACGTAGAGGGACTTGGCGTGAAGGACAGACAAAGAATAGTCAGAAGAATAGACAAAGAATATTTTTTATCATAACTTATATAAAGGTTTTACGGCTTTGTAAGAGTATAACTGTTTTGAAATATTATTTGCAATTGATATTGGAAACTATAAAAATAACGCTGTCGTTGGATGTCTGCCCGGTTGGCGATAGGCTTGTCATCTATCACATTGTGAGACTAAGTGTCTTCGGCTAGTCGTGGATGCCCTGGTTGTGCCTCTGCCTACCTCTTCGGGGATATGGGCGTGAAGGGTCTTCGGCTAGTCGTTGGTGCCTTGGTAGTGCATATGCTAAACTCTGTGGTTATGTGGGCGTGAAGATACTTACTTATTTTACTTACTACCTATGAAATGTGTATCACCTAATCTCCTCTGTGGTCTAGCGGTCCGCCATCGGACTTGACTTGATTATGTGTAAGGTTCGAATCCCGTATCCAGCAATAAGAAGAAAGTGTGTTTTTCAAGTTTCTAAAAAAAACAATGTCGCCCGGAATTGGCTACGTACCCCGTTGGTGATAGGCTTGCTACCTAGTATGTTGCGGGTCTTAGTGTATTCTTCAAGTCTTTGTATAATGGTTGTGCATCTGCTAACGATTTTGGAGTTGTGAGCGTGAAGATACTTTTTGTTAAAGAAAAAACAAGAAATTTTATATTTACGTCATATTTTGTGTTTGTTTGCAGGTCAAAATTTAGAATTACTTTTTTGTTTAAAAAGAGAAAGTTAAAATTAAAATCTTAACTGTTCAAATCTATAAGTAAATTCTTAGCATTATTAAGGCTTTAAAATCTAACCCAACACCAGAGCGTAGTTGTACCTCTATCTATCTACATTTAGTCTATATACATATTCAGGGATACGAACGTGAAAACACATTACCTTTTTTACTTTTTCTATTAAAAATAATTGTTGTAGAAACAAAAATTCAAAGGTACTATTTATTAATTTCGAATTCAGTTCTAGAATGTGTCAAGGGTAGAAAGTACCTCCTTTCAGAGGTACAAATATAAAGAGGTATAAAAAAACGACGGGTTGCACTCCGGGAGTGCCGGCAGAAGTGAAAACTTGAATATTAACGTTGTGCATTTTTGATATTTTTGAATGGTTAGGGAATAGTTTTGCACGAATTGCATTAATTATCAGTATGAAGGTACTGTCATTACAATGACAACAAGAACATTAGCGCAAGCGCCCTGCGCAGTCTTACGAATGTTCGATCAGGTCACGTGTCTTGAAGGGAGTTTAAAAGTTTTTACCCATTCCAAAAAAGTGCGCAACGCCGCTAAAGAAGTTTTCACTTTGAAAACCTCATATTCATAAAGGCGATTAAAAATCCATACTTTATTTAATACTATATGTTTATCCAGATCAAAATCTATCTATTTTCCAAATTTCAGATAAATCCGTTCAGCCATTCGAGCGTGAAAGATTAACAAATATCTATACATACATACTTACAAACTTTTGCATTTATGATCGTTATTAGCAGAATCGTAAATGCGAAAGAGTTTTTATTACTTGCTATATCTATCTATTACATTTTTACAGTCAAACCACTAAACCGATTTTGATAAAATGTTGTATGTACATAGTTAAAGATATTTACACATAGGCTATTTCTTTCAAAAATAAACCTCCAAAAATGAATTAGGAAATGAAAATTTGTAAAAAAACTCTATCGTGACAAAGTCACGGTTAGACAGTAAGTGACATTCATAACAAATTCCGAGCCAAATATGTGAGCCCTTAAAAATAACATAAAATCCAATGCAAATTTTTCGGCCTAGAATCTGAGATATGTGACGTATTCCGAAGTCGTTAGTATTATGGGTGGCTGTGGTATTTACCGGCTTGTTTGGTTACGTAAGCGATACACAAAGAGAGATCGCGTGATGCCATCAATCACCCGCGTGACACGCAAAATCGTTGCTATCCCGCATTTTGCCTAGACATTGACACCATTGAGCTCTACATAAAAGATGGGTTTTGAGACTGTCAAAACTGAATCATTATAGTTCCATTCAGTTTATCGATTTGTTTTTTTGTGAGATTGAAAAGATTTGAAACGGATTTTGTAATGAAAATTCATGTGACAGGATAGATGGTAATATTGCGTTTTCTATTTGAGCCTGTGTTGTCATTGGTTAAGTCAAGCAAGCGATCGTTGATTAATTTTTCTTGTTCCTCAAGAAAAATTACTGTAGCCAAAACTGACATTATGGCAACAGGTAACGGTGAGGCAGTATCTATAATTCATAGTAAAATTAAACTATGAAGTTATCCTTAAATCTAGATTCATGCGCAATATTGGAATTTGGAATAGGTTATGTCATTTTAAGTACTCTTTTTCTTTCTTTAGGTTTTGGCCTTCTTCACGTTAGTATTTTGCCATTAGTGAAGTAGAAATTTGCATCAAGATTTATATCGATTTTAATTAATTAGTCATCAGTCATAAGTCGTCAGCATGTCATGTCAGGCTCTTGGGTAAAGCGGTGGCCTCATTATTCAAGCTCATGTAATGAGATTTGGCGGCAACGAGGAAATAGTAAATACACGATAGGCTAGTTTCTTTATGATTATTTCATTTGTACATTTTTACTGAACAAAATGCCACCAAAATTGAATAATTTCACACAATATTAACATGAAATTCAATAATTATAAAAAAACTTCGACCATCTTTTCTCTCGATGGCGGCAAAACTCCTTTTAGGTACTCCTAAACACAATAGTAGTGAATAGTTGACATTTAGATACAAGAAAACAGTGAATTAATCATAAAGGATTCGTTTTATTCTTTTGAAATTAAATTTTAATAAGATGCTATACTCTATTTATTTAAACAAGCGCGAACTAAAAATATTAAATTATTACATTTTTTTTTATTTTTATGTGAGCGACTAGTGAAAAAGTACTTTGTTATCTTTAATAATCTTGATTGGTTAGATATCACCATGGCCTGCAGATTATAGATGTTATTAGTTTGTCGCTGTGGATGAGATGTTATATCAATTGTTCATGTCTTTCTTCTACTACTGATATGCAGAACGCAATGTCAACTTAATTTCACTTTTACTTCAATCTGTGTTTATTTAAGAGAAAGTTGATGTTGATATTAAAAAATTGAATCCTCAGTAGCTCAATTGGTTAGAGCATTCGTCGGCTTGAGACGAAAGGTTACAGGTTCAAATCCTGTCTGGGGCGAAATTTTTTCTTTCTTTAAAAATTTATAGAAATTTATCCCACGCACAGGGCAAGTGCTAAAAAAAAATAAAAAAAACACGATATTGATATTAAACTTCGTAATTATCACAACAAAGAAAGAAAAAAGACAAGCCCGTTGAGTTACTCTTTCCCCGCATCTTCTTCGTATATTATGTATTTCTTATACGCATATTTGCAACATTAAAAAATTAAAACAAACCATTTCAAAAACTAATCAACCAAAAATATAACCCTTCCCGTTTAAGAAAAACGGTTAATTCCATCCATAAATTTTCCACAGTTAAGGGCACTCACCATTCATATTAGGGAGTGTCGGATATAATTTCTTAAATTAATAAACTGAAGGGAAAATAATTCACCGGAAACCTTTTTAATTATAATCATTTATTAACGAGGGCTTAGGCAGGTGTTTGCCAGAAACGTGAAGCGTTATAATTGATGTAGATATACAATAGCTACATGCTTCATATGGATTCTTGAGTTACGAGTAATTAAATTACAATATTAGCTTAGCTAATTAAAACGTTGAGTCAACATAAGATGACATTAGTAAGATTAAGATTTCGATAAATTGGAACTTCTGATAGATTTAATACCTTCGGTTCGAATATTACGCTTGATGATTAGACCATAGGATTCGACAAAAGGTAGATATTGTATTACTAATTAGCTTGCCGAAAATAATTAAAAAAACAGTAGCAGTCGTGGGACTGCCGATAGAAGTGAAAACGGAACTATTAAGTTGAGAATAATAAAAACTATAGGTATGCAAAAATTATATGAAATTTTTTATGTTTTATTTATTAGTTACATATGATGGGTTAAACAAATCATGAACAAAATATAAATACAAAGTGGTTGAAAAAATAATTAATATACAATTATCTTGTCAGTCAGAAATAGTCGATGTATTATTGTATACGTGTACACAGGCTACTGAGCGTGCGCTAGTCTGGCTCTCCATAGCTATAGATATACTATTAACATAAGCATGTCGGTGACGCGAACCGAGGATTTTACCCTCTACCAAAACGCTCAACGCGCCTAAAGAAGTTTTCACTTCAAAAACTTCACTATTTATAAGGCCGCTCGACCTTCTGATGCCTGATGATGCTTCGGTTACGAAGCGAAACGTACGTTAAGTTTTTAGTAATGTGTGCATTGTTGGTTCTAATAAAAATAGTTTAGTGTTGTGCGTTGTGTGGAGCTGGATAAATTTTGGGGTTTTTGACTTCCGGGAAGTCCAATTCATTCATAAAACACTGTTTTTTCATTTAGCTACGTCATGATATATATAAAAATTTTTTGGCGGAAAATTACAAATTAAGTAATTTTATTTGGATTTATTTTATTGGTCAAAGTATGTATTAAGATCTTTCAGCTAGTATAAAATAGTGATAGTTTGTATGAACATTTGTCTCAGGCTTAGTAATAAAAAAGTGATTTAAGCGCTTAAAACACCAATAAACACTAATTATATTACCATGTCGTTATTTTTTTAAAGATGATGATGTCTTGATGGTTAAATAAAGTTTAAAAATTATTGTCATTTAAAAATTACAAGTCAGATCATGACCGCCTCGTTGGTCGACTGGCAAGCGTACACGTCTAACTACACTGACCAACCGCTAGGCTCGGGTTCAATTCCCGACGGGGGTAGGCATTTGTGTGATGATCATTTAAATGTCTGCATTTCTGGGTCTAGTTGTTTATTAAATTTATTCTGGTATCTATTTAAGTATTTCTATGTAATTAGTATCGTTGTCTAGCACCAATAACACAAACAAATAATTTGCTTACTTTGGGATTAGGTTCGATTCGTGTAAATTATTGTCCAGTGATATTTATTTATTTTTAATAACAAACACTCTTTATTGAACCACATTACAGTCATGACTTGCTATGGCTTATGGTTTTACCTGCGTGTTAAATTTTTTGAGCTACTTCATAGGAGTCAATAGGTCTAATCTTTTTAATACTAAAATACGTTCAAATTAGTTCAACAGTTTTCACAGACAAACCTTCGCCTTCTTTAACTAAGGGGACTTTTATAAATTACGATAAATTTAAAATTTATTTTTGTATTCGCGAAAAAACCAATTAGTTGATGAAAAGGCGGCGTCCGCAATAAATTTTATACATAAATAAACATATTTCATCATTCGTTAGAGTCAATGTTATGAAAATTATCCTGTATAATTTGTATTACAAATATTTGGATTCAATTTAAGCTGGTAATGCCGCCATTATTACTTTTCATATTTACCAATTCACTGTAATATTTACAGACCTCATTCATTCATTAACAATGTTTATTATATTACAATTATTATCGTACACCATTTGTTTTGTCACTCAACTGTAATAAAGTTTGTCATATTAATTAAAATTACTATTGTAATTAAAAGTATTATTTGAGATGCAGTAAAAACATTATTTGAGATGTAAAACTGCAGATGATTGAGTTCAGAAACATTTAGTATTTTTTTCGATTCCCTTAAGAGTTCATTATGTGATCGAAACTTATTGGAAAATGAGAAAGAATTTTTAAAATCCGTTCATACATTACCCACAGAAAAATCGATAAAAATACATAAAAAACAAATGTATAACTCAAACATCTCCTTCTTTTTAGACGTCGGTTAATAAAAGTCTTTTTACGTAATTCGTTTCATGTAAACAAACACGTATACGAGTTTTATGCTGGCAACATATTATCAGGCGCGGCTTATGGAAGCGGCTTACACTGATAAGTGTGCACATGCTGTCCGCGGACGCTTACGGCTGACAAACAACCTAGCGCGTCAGATATCTTTCAAATGTCCGAATGCTCAAGGTCACGTCCGCGACTTACGTCCGATAGTTTGCACGGCTCACTGTACGTTATCTAAATACCGTATAAATCGCGGGTGTCAGCCGCGTCCGACAGTATATTTCCAGCTTTAGAGTGGTATTTGAACATTAGGTCTAACATCCATAGCCTTTTTCATGAGTTGGTATAAATTTAAGTTTGGTAAGTTACGTATAACAATCTATGACACTTTTAGTCTAAAAATGTGGTGCTCTTCGTCACCAATAGAGGCGCTGTTTAAAATTTTCATACACTGAATTTACAGAGACGGTAGCGATTATAGAAAATTTGACAAGTCGTAAACTCATGGTAATGGCTCTGACGACAGCACAGCGACACATCTATAGCATTATGGTCGTTAGAGAATGTTTGGTCTCTAATTAAATGAGTATTTAACGAAACACTTTCTTAAACAATAAAATGCTGCACTTCATCTACGGGTAGATTGGTATTGGTTGGATGTTGATGTAACAGTGTATTTTGCTTGACATCGCACGACTCTGAAAGAAAATCTGAAAAATTAGAGATAGTCAGCAACATTTGGAAAAGACTTTAGGTTTTTGTTAGGAGCGTAACCTCTACCGTACCGTCTTTGACGGTGTACTCGGTATTTGCCGTGTAATCTTATGGGTGACGTAATGGTTAATAACAAAAATAAAAAACTATTTACGAAAATGGGTTCTTTCAAGAACAAGCTGCTGGAACTGTGGTAGCATACAAACGTGTTCCCATAGTCCCAGCGTAAAGCAAGAGAAGGAATTAAGAAAAAAAGGGAGCGTAACCTCCAATAGTAATATAGCTTTATTAACAAATTTAATTATTTTTTTTAAGTGATTCGCTTAGATTATACATAGAATATCAAACACCAGCTTATTGTAACAAAGTAAAACTTAAATAATCAAAACTCGCCTGATGGAATCATACAAAGTCTAAGATGGATATATGTTTCTAGAAATTGTTTCCAAGTAGCTAATTATACATACATACAAATACATATCTTCACGCCAAGATCTTTATAGGGTAGGCAGAGAGTAACGAGTGCCAGACCTCACGATCCTGACAAGCCTGTCCGGCTACTTTCGCATACATTACTCGTTTCATACAAACACGCCGGCTTCGGAGACTCTTGACACCACCCTCGGATAATATTCGAGTGATCTGATCGTGGAATGTCAACCTTGGTCTCCCCGGGTACCTACATCCAACCACATTGGCATTGTATATCTGTTTTGTCAATCTTTCATCTGTCATTCTTTGCAACAGACCGAACCAGAGGAGCATGCCCTTTCGCATTTTAACACCAAAATAGTTAATTCTAACAAATATTGTATGGCATATGGAAAATATTTAACAGGCCTGGTTACCGGGGATTTCCTATGTCGTTTTTTCTCCTGACTAGCTGTGGTTGGAAACTGTGGTAGTGTACGATAAATCAGAGTAAAATTATTCTGTATTCAAAATTGTTTAAAATAATATTTTATTAAGAAAAAAAAATGTTAATTAAAGTATTAAAAGTTGTATAAATGCACTTCAAACTTCCAACACCCCTCTAGTTTCATCGGTGTTTAAAAATAGCAACTGCCAAAGGTTTTCACTTGTAAAAAACAGGTTAAATCGATAATCTATACATATAATTAATCTGTAGAGGGGTCAATTCTGTACATTGAAAATATTGAAAAAATAAATAGCAGGGGCTGTTACTGGATCCATACCAAACCCAAATATGTGATTAAAAAAATTTTGTCTGTCTGTCTGTATGTTCAGGCATCACGTGAAAACTAACGGTTGGATTTCGATGAAACTTGGTATAATTATACGTTATTATCCTGGGCATAAAATTAGATACTTTTTATCCTGGAAAAATACGTAGAAAAAAATTTAATTATTCAGTTTACCGCGCAAAGACCGGCATCCGCACGGAGTTGCGGTCGGAAGCTAGTATCAAATACAAATCAGAGTCAATTATTTCACAAGTAAAAGTAACAACTGAATTATTTTACTTGAGGTGATAATATAACTTCACAAAAGGGAATTAAAAATTCAAGGATTAGCACTTCCTTAAAAGGATCAAGAGACAAATCTTTGCAAACTTTTACATTATGTATTACAGGTGCGACCCATGAAAGAATTCTTTCTTTCTTTCTTCCCTAATTAGTGGAACATTGGGGAACCCCTCTGGGTTTTTATCTAATTGATTGAAAAGGTGTATTAATAGAAATTAGACGAAGAAACTTCGAACAATCAATTTTGTCAAGTATCATTTTATTAGTCATTTGCAGTCAGTTATTTCTCAATGGTTTTGCAATTTCAACCATTAAATAATATTTTTTTCTTTTTTTAAATAGTTTTAGGTTTTATATTTTAGTATAGTTAACACCAAAATGTCTTTTATTTATAAAAAAAACTGAACAATAAAACATATTTCTTTTATTTTTAAGTTAATTTCTCCTTTTTTGAGACCGGCTCAGACCTTAAGGCCATGCGTATTTTATTATTTATTTTATTTTTATACGTCTTTCGTATTCAAAAATCATTTTCTTGTTATACATTTTCAAGTAATTGCTCAAATTTTATTTATTATAGTTATTAATCGGTCTAGAATACCATGTCAGTGTCTTAAGTAAAACGGTGGCTTCCTTGCTCAAGCTCATTATGTGACATTTAGCAGCAATCAGGAAAAACACAATACACTAATTTCTTCAGAAATATTATACAATTGTGCACTTTAATGAATAAAATTAAATTTATTGCATTACCATTACCATACATTAACTAATTTTATCCATGATTTACGTGAAGTTATTCAATTACGTAAAAGCTAAGACCATCTTCTTTCACGTATGTACTGCGGGGATAATATAGTTTGATATTATTGATAGTTAGTGCTATTCAAAACTTGCCAGGTATAAGAAGCGCATGATTTCTTCATAATTACTGAATTTTGTTTTCATATTGAGTGAAATTGGTTAATTTTGGTGGGAATTAGATTAATTTTGTTCAGTGAAAGTGCACAAATGAAATAATCATGAAGAAATTAGTGTATCGTCTATTTCCTCGCGGACGTCAAATTTCACTAAATGAGCTTGAGTAACGAAGCCACCGCTTTACTCAAATGTACATTTTAATATAAATATGTAACTTCTATAAATTTAATTAAATATTTGCACACCACAATGTGGTAGAATATGCTGAATTCTAAAATATCTATGTAACACTTTTTACCACACATATTCCGCAAATAAATAATTTTCATTTTTTCATTTTCACGACCCTGACCTGACGTCAGTGCTTGGTGGAATTCCATTCTTGATGCAATTTATTTAGAAACACTTGTACTTTCCACAATATATTTTATTATTTTTTATTTTTATGATTTAGCCAACCGGTTTTGCTATACAAGCATCATCAGGGCTATATAACAACTCTTTGTTATATAGTTGGTTGTATTTTTATATATACTTTGTTATATACCGGTTGGCTAAATCATAAAAATAAAAAAAATTAAAAAATATATTGTGGAAAGTACAAGTGTTTCTAAATAAATTGCATCTATAAGAATTATTAATAACTAACTTGACATTATCAAAGTAAGTCGTGAAAAACGTCAATCGTTTTTCATTATATATTTATAAAAGAATAAGAAGAACATTACAAAAAAATAAAAATAAAAAGAAAATATCGAATAAGTTATGTAGGTTTGGTAAAATAAAAATTTATTTTTTATTTAATAATTTATTTTATACTCAATTCTTGTGAACTTGCTTTGATATTTCATTTAATGGATAAAAATTATGATAAAAGAAATATTAACAAGGCTAAAGAAAATATATATTTAAATATTTAAGCCTTCATTACTAAACCCTTTTGATCTTTTTTGTAGCTTTATTCTTATTTTATGAATAATTTATGATTTTTAAGGATACCTAATTAGGTCTAAAAATATCTAAATAGGTCTTGACTATACTAGTGTAACTTTTTTCGACTTTATAAACAATCTTCCCCGTGTTGGTCCGGGCTCCTTTGCAGAATAGACCATCTGCCTACCCGCCAGGGAGCTCGTAAAAGGCGAGCATAGGCTACCGTCACTAGCACCGTGACATCTGACTATGTGGTAGAGTTCCGCAGCGACTCAAAAAGATTGGTACCACCGCATTACCTATTCCTGTCGCCATAACGTCACGGCGTGTTCCGGTTCGGAGGGTAAGGTCGCCAGAAAACTTACTTTTGCTCGAGGCCTAACATCCCGGCGTCAGGTTGGCAACGCACCATTACCACCTTTGGTGTTCTAGGCGGCGGGAATTCCTTACCATCAGGAAATCCGTATGCTTGTTTGCCTTCCAACATCATAAAAAAATTGTTTTTCAACACCTAAATAAGAGCAGCAAATGCTGCTGTGATTTAAATTTATTGAGGTATACATACCTGCATACACTAACGCCAATTCCTTACGACGAAGGCAGAGAGTATCAAGTGCCAACTGTCAAGATTCTTGCAGTCCTGGCACGCTTACTTCTTATTCATTGTTCTTTTCATACAAATACGCTGGATTTGGAGACTCCTGACCCCCCCCCTCCTTGAAAGGACCTCTGACTAAAACCAGAGCGATTTGATCCTGGAACGGCAACTTTAGTCTTGCCTGGGATCTACGTTTATCCACATTCGCATTGTTTGTATGTAATTGTAATGGGCACATATCCAATCCCGAGCAACGTTTTTTTATTAGGTAATTGGAAAAACCAAATTTTCTTTTTGTTGCCCTACCCGGTAATCGAACCCGGGACCTCATGCAGTAGAGTCCAACACCTGGACCGCCAGACCACAGATGTGATATAACTAGAAATGCATGCAAATAACATCTAAATGTTCATTATACAAATGCTTGCCATCATTTGGAATCGAACCCGACCAACGAGGGGTTCAAATCTATGTTGACCAGGTATAGATCACGGTTACTTTATCCCATCAGGAGAGCCGTACGCAATAAAGCATGTAATAAAACAAAAAGTTATTTTAATTATATACCGCTACCCTTTAGACCGGAACATGGCTGTGGCGAGCACGTTATGACACAATCGTTATGACGACAGGAATAGGCTGGGGTATAAATCTAGGCGACACTTTTCAAACATCTACCTGACAAAACTGAAAGATAATTTTACTTTTAAAACAATTTAAAGCACAGCCTACATAATCTTATAATTAACTAAAGGCTTTGCACGAATATAAAATATACATATAAACCTCCCTCTTCAATCACTTTATTTATTAAAAAAACCGCATCAAAATCCGTTGCGATATTTTAAAGATTTGAACATACAAATGGACATAGGGACAGAGAAAGCGACTTTGTTTTATACTATGTAGTGATAAAAAGTATAATTTAAAATATAATGATAGCATTACATTTTAAATTATGTTTTTTATTCTCTTTTAAATTATTCTCAAATCAGGTGGGATTTGACAAAAATTCCTCTTGCACGCTCAATTGTGCGGTCGGTTTATTTCATTCATATTTAATTAAGTGGCAAAAGCTTAAGATATGTAATTGAAGTGAGCCACCATTTTATTCACAAGGGAAGTTACTAAGAAAATTTTATTCTTTTAACTGTTTTAGGGTTCCGTACCTCAAAAGGAAAAGCGTTACCCTCATTAGATTACTTTTTTGTTCGCCCGTCTAACAAGACCCTATTTCTTAAAACGAGTACAGTTATCAAGGTAAATTTATATGAAATACTCAGGTTTTCTATCCCTAGAAGCTGTGAATAAATCAAACTTATAAGCTAACGCAATCAAAAGATATAGCCGTTTATTTCTAAAATGTTCATAACCCGCAAGGGAATCAAAACCTACAGGTACTTCCTGTAAAACTCAGAATCTTAAAATTTGGCACGAAGCAACGTTTAATTGCAAAAATGTTGCGAAAAACTTAAATTTTTGCACACATTATGTGATAAAATGCCGTGATAGGTGAACTTTTACTTTCATACCTACAGGTTTATACGGAACCTTCGGTACGTAAATCCGACTCGCACGTAGCCGGTTTTTCAAATATGTGATAAGAAAGCGAAAAACTCTCTGTGTGATACAGACATCATTGATATTATACGTGAACCGCTGTCCTTTGGCCGAATTGTAAGACCTATTATTGTCTATATTAAGATTATGCTACCTTCTAGAGTACAGACTCTAAAGGATAGCGCACAATTGAACGGGCCGGCATGGAGCACATCGCATTAATCCACGTAGACTGCTTTGATATTAAATGATACGTAAAACAGCACAAGTGTTTCTTCATTTAAAAATATGATTAAATGATTTGATTAATTGATTGTTCGCCTGACGTGAGAGTCATATAATACCTACTGAGTCCGCCTGACGTGAGAGTCATATACTTAGTCTGGCCATAAATACTGTTACACTTAAAAATAAAAAAATAT